>JAPDNY010000014.1:20383205-20630705 GCA_029375565.1 Gekko gecko | reverse complement strand
CCTCCAAAGAGGCTGCAGCAACCATGCAAAGGAATTCTGAAAATGAAAAAAAATTGCCCTTCTGGAATGTTGCCATGAACATTTATAATGACACAAAGTTATTTGTATTGGTCCAGAGAAGGAATGAGTGACAGATGTCCAAGCCAGAAGGAATCCATGTTTGCTTCCTTAGGAATTGCTTTTTAGAGATTTTGGTTTTGCTTTCTTGTAAATTTGCTGTTACCTTAAAAATTCAGAATGATCTTTTTAATGTTTATGAAATAGAGACTGTACCTAGGATCCTAATCAAACTGCAGAGTGTTGAAGGAGTTTGGTTTGGTGCAGTGGTTTTTGAAATTCCGAGGGTCTTTGGAGTACCTTGGAGGTATAAACACGGGGCTGTTCAAGAGGATGATTGGGGATGGGAGATGAGTTTACTTGAAAGATATTTAAGCTGCATCTAAATTATAATTGAATATTGCACTACGGTTGCAGTCATTTGCCAGTGGATTGCCTGGTCCACACTGGAATATCCAGTTGTGAATGATTGATGTAGAGCAACGATAGCACTATAGTCATTGATGTGGAGATGCTGCCTCATTTTTCCTGCAGTGCTCAGCCATGGGAGAGTGTTGGGCATAGGATTGCCAACCTCCATGTGGGGCCTGGAGATCTCCCAGAATTACGACTGGTCTCCAGATGACACAGTTCGGTCCCCTTGGAGAAAATGGCTGTTTTGGAGGGTAGGCTCTGCTACATTATACCCAGCTGCAGTTCTTTCCTTCCTCTCCAATGCCCACCCTCCTAGGCTCCACCCTGAAATCTCAAAGAATTTTCCAAGTTGGAGTTGGCAACCCTTGTTGGGTATGTCTACTGGGCCAGTTCATTGCCTTATAATGAGCCAATATGGCCACTCGTGTTTCCTTTTGATTTCATACATTGTCAATATTACCATTAGTTGCGGACTTCTATGGTTTGTTGCTACTATGGATGCTTTTATACCTTTTTAAATGCCATTTTTATAACATTTATACACCTTGCTCCTTTGTTACACAGCTGATGCAGAATTAATTAAGAAAAAATGCATTAAAAACAGAAAAAATCAGGGCCTGGGGGGACAATGGCGTGAAAATAAAGACTCACACCATTCTTTTCTCTCAAGGGAGAAACAAAATTGAAATGGGAATATTCAGCAGACAATGGTCATGTCCTGAACTGACTCAAACTGTGCACGATTTGAAGTGCTGCTTCTTACTAGATGGCTTTGGGCCAGGGTACTTGAAGGACCACCTCCTCACATAGGAGGGAGAGGGGCTGCAGGGTGGGGCTGTGGCTCAGTGGGAGAACCTCTGCTTGGCATGCAGAGGATCCCAGACTCAGTCCCTGATATCTCATGTTAAAAGGATCAGGTAGGAGGTAATGTGAAAGACCTCAGCCTGAGAACCTGGAGAGCTGCTGCCAATCTGAGCAGAGATAATACTGACCTTGATGGACCAAAGATCTGATACAGTATAAGGCAGCCTCATATGGATACTGTCCAGCCTGCCAGGTAAGATCCTCTTCCAAGTCCTTGCTCCCTATAGTCCCACCTGCAGAGGTAAAGGAGCTGGTAACCACAGATTGGGCTTTTTTTTTTTTTTACACTGGTGGCACCTCACCTTTGAAATGACCAATCCCTTGAGGCTCACCTGGCACCTACTTTACCATCTTTCAGGTCCAGGGCCAACATTTCTGGGGGGTTCTTTTTTTTGGGGGGGGGGGCAGGCTTTTAACAAAAGGGTTCCATCTTTTTCCCCCCAAGCTTTCCTTATGATATGCTTCTAGCCTGGGGAATGTTTTACAGATATTGTTTCAGACAGTTGGCTGTTGGTTTAGGCCATTGTCATGCCCCTCCATTGTTTATTATGAATAATTCTTTTTTCTGCTGCTTTCATGGTTTCATCGTGGAACTCCTTCTCCACCAGGAGAAATAACTGCTGGATCTAACCCGTCACAGTCAATCTACCAGGAACTTTCCCATTCCATAAATGGGAGTTGGGGATTAGCTGATATGTCACTGCTGATTTCATTATAGTCCTCTTCTGGGCTTGTGCTCTTTTGCAATTGTTATTCTGTCCGTTGAGATCATAATGGGAGTTTCTGGTTGTGCCCATAGTTTTCTCTTTTGCTGGCTCAAGTCTGATATAAATCTGTATATTTAGACATATGTACAATCAGTATTATTAAAGAAGCACGGTATCCAGGATCCCAGTGATTTATAGCCAGTTACTCAGTTGTCCCAAGAAAGGAAGCAAGCTCATCTGAAATAACTGAGCTTTATTTAGTGTGCTATTCCACAGCTGTGTGTTTCCATTAATTAGAGCTTTTTTATTTTTAGCCTAGACAAATGTAAGGTGCAGAAAATGCATTTGAACAGAGAAATTTAAAAGAGAGGGAGAAAGAGAGAGAAGCGTAACAAAATGCAGTGAATACTGATCTGGCAGTTACGTATATTTGTTTTCCATCTCATATTCCCGCTACAAAATTCTTCAAAGCTATCTTCTGGCCCTCGCTGTATTTTAAGAACGTAAGAGAAGACAATGTTGGATCAGGCCAATGGCCCATCGAGCCCAACACTCTGTCACACAGTGGCCAAAAATATCAGGTGCCATCAGGAGGTCCAGGAGTGGGGCCAGGACACTAGAAGCCCTCCCACTGTTGACCCCCCCCAAGCACCAAGAATACAGAGCATCTCTGAGCCTGAGAGTTCCTATCTATACCTTGTGGCTAATAGCCACTGATGGACCTGTGCTCCATATGTTTATCCAATTCCCTCTTGAAGCCATTCATGCTTTTTGAAATCTTATTAATGCCTATCAGGCCAGTTTAGTAGTCTTTTATATTAGAGTTGCTTCAAGAGAAAGACTATGCAAGGGACAAAGTTTCGGAGGGTAGCCATGTTAGTCTGCAGTAGAACAGCTAGATTTCGAGTCCAGTAGCACCTTAGAGACTAACAAGATTTTTGGGGTAGAAGCTTTCGAGAGTCAAAGCTCTCTTCATCAGGCAGATGTCAGGGACAAAGTGTACCTTGCATTGGATATCAGTCATTGGATCTCCCAATCTTTTAAAAAAACAGCTATTCCCAGGTTAGTTCTTTTGGGACAAAGAGGAAGATCGAAAACAGCTGCAGAAGCCAGAGGAGCCCACGAAAGAGAAGACAGTTGCCAAGACTGGTTCCCGACTCATTCCAATCTTTGTCAAGGGAATTAAACACATTAACGCATCTCATGAACCTGCTTGGCTTCATGAAATTGCAGGCTTCTGTAACTTTAGGCTGACTAACTAGTTACTCATATTGTACCTACAGCAGGTCTGATGTTCAGTTTATGAGGAAAGGGTGGCTTATATCGGGGAAACAAGGTGAAAGGGTCAAACTTTCCCTGCTATAGTGTCATGATCCTGATCCAAATGGAAATCTCCTCTTCGCTTGACTGCTTTTAAACTTTAAAGTACGTCAGGCGATCAGATCGTCAACCCCCAATTTGATACATAATCAGGCCATACAAGCTGCAATTTTTGGTAGAACATAAAGCAAGCTCTCTGTCAATAATTTGATTCAACTTTGTCTCCTTTTAATTTTTGTGTTTCCCCCCTGTAAATTGTTCTTATGTTTTGTAATTTAGAAGTTTTTCCTTCCTTGTTTGTTTGTCTTGGGTGATGGTTGGCCCTTTTGTTCTTCTGTATGAAAAATTAATATGAATAAAACAGGCACTGTTTAACAAGACCAGGATTAGAGATGTCACTGAATTTTGCAAAGGCACTGTTTCGATTTGAACTTTTCAGTGGTTGACATTTGTTCACCTTGCTCAGAACAAAACAATAGGTCCTCTACACAGGATTTTGGTATCTTAAACAGGGTTCAAGTGAAAAATTGTGGTTAGCACTCAGCCTCATTATGTGTTCTGGCTCTGCCAAGCCTCTTGCCAGCCGTTCCTCTGCAGAACCAGTTTGGTGTATTGGTTAAGAGTGGTGGACTCTAATCTGGAGAACCGGGTTTGATTCCCCACTCTTCCACATGCAGCCAGCTGGGTGACCTTGAGTCAGTCACAGTTCCCTCAGAGCTGTTCTCTCAAGAGCAGTTCTCTCAGAGCTCTCTCAGCCTTACCTGCCTCACATGGTGTCTGTTGTGGGGAGAGGAAGGGAAGGAGATTGTAAACTGCTCTGAGACTCTGAGGGAAGCGCGAGCTATAAATCCAATTCTTCTTCTTCATTCTGGGTACATCCACAAACAGGTCATCTCAATTGCAGATGATATTTAAAAGTTGGCGTTCCTGTTTGCCTCTCAACCCAGAATGATCCTGACAGAAAAGACAAAGCCCAAGATGGAGCCAAACTGTATGTTCCCTTCAACAAAAATCATAACCGGCACGGGGCTGGTTTTTTTCCCCCTTCCCATGATAAAACGCCCACAATGGTTAAGACTCTAAGACAAAACTCCTTGTGCAGTTTCCCCTTTTCTCTCAAGTGTCTGTTCCTGTTTTGCTCCAGCCCATATTAAGTTAACCTGAAAAAGGTTCAGTCCCTTTGTTTGCATGACTTGTGAGTGGATGTTGCTGCTCATATTTCACTTAGCGTTGCTTAAATTGCCAATCACGGATCTTGTGCCCGATCTGCTGTCAACTCGGCTTGGATTATCACCTCGGATGTGGGGGGGGGTTCGGTGTTGTGAGTACTTCCCCCTACATTCCACTTTACAAAATCACATTATTCTAATGAGGATGCAAATGAAAAGAAAAGCTGTGGGAAATGGCTGGAGATGAGCTGCTTGTCAAAAATGTTTTACTTGAGGGTGGGGAGGGAAGCGAGGCCGCTCGACGGGGTAATGCACTTCTGGTTTTCAGATGGACTGCTCCTCGGAGCCGTGGCGTGTGGTCAGCTCAGAAAGGCAGTAACTTCTTCAAATGGGTTGCTTCTTATTCCTGGAGTTTAAGCAACTCGCCCTTTTTTATTTTTGCCCACTGCGTGCGCTTGGCATACCTGAGCCTGCAGTCTCATTCCAGCTAAGTGGGAATGGGCCTGGGCAGCATTTGGACAAGAAACCACTGGGAGACCCATGGAAGCCGCGCTGAATGTTCAAAAGGAATAATAATCAGATGGCGCACTGATGTGCTACTTAAAAGGGTCAACAAAAGAAGTGCCCGAGTATGAAGGGAGGCACAGGGAAATGTAGAATAAATCCAACTGACACCCACCAAATAAAAAAAAAAAAAAGGAATTGTAATGCAGGAGGCACATGCAAGGAGGAAAAAAGCCACATTGCAGCCAATAACTCACTTTTCATATAATATATTTTATTTTATTTATTTTGAGATTTATACCCCGCCCTATCTGGTAGTTCAGCGCGGCTAACAAGTGGCCAAGCCGAGTTTCAGAACTAAAACAATAAACAATATTACATACAGTAAAAAATTCAATACAACAGTAAAATTCAGTACAACAGTAACATTCATATGAAATCAAGATGCACGATGCACGATATCCCACACTGGCGGTGAATTTCTTAATTGCATGCGCCCCAGGAGTAGTATATCCCAGCTCATGGGCGGCATCTATCCCTCCAGATAATGGGGCAGATGGATGATAGGCTCTCAATGATGGAATGATAGCGGCAGCGGCTCCTCCTCAAAGGAGGACAAAGGAGGACAACCTCAAATATGAGCACAACAACGATACATCAAAAATAGGCACAGGGGCATCAGTAAAACTTTTTCAAAGAAACGCTAAATGGAATGGGTATTTTTCTTTTGATTTTTGAGTATTGTTGAGTCACTAGCACTTTAATTATTGGATTGTTTTAATGTTTTAATGTTTTAATGCTTAATGTTTATGTGTAAATGTTTTAATCTTTGTATATGGTTTTATGGTGCTGGGTACCAACTAATGTAAGCCTCCCTGAGCCTGTTTGCGGGGAGGGCGGGGTATAAATTCAATCAATCAATCAATCAATCAATCAATCAATATAAGACCATTTTTAACTCATCTTTTTGGGGAGATTAGCAAATTTCTTATTTTGCTTTGTTTCTTTTATAGCAATTTAAATTATATGCCATTCATACACCGCTTATGTATTTTATGCCATTTTAATACCATTGTAATGCTTCTTTTTAATGCCATTTATGTGACTGATGCAGAGGAGGCAATATTAACAGGAATATATCAGTCTAATTTCATTCATATGGTTGAGGGGGAAGAACAGCAACAACGTCTTCTCTGGAAACAATGGAGGAAGCTGGCACTTTTGAACGGAACCCGCGTTGCCATGAAATTTAACAACATCCCTAAGTGCCAAGCCAAATGTTCTTTTAGAACTTTTTATGCCACCTTTTCCTGAATCAGACCACCGGTCTGTCAAAGCTGGCATTGCTCATTTTGACTGCCAGCATTTATCTAGGATATCAGGTAGATGTTTCTGACAATCATCTACTGCCTGATCTTTTTAACTGGTGATGCCAAGACTGGAGCTAAGGACATTCTGTGTGCAATGCAGACACTGTTCCAACGAGCAACGGTGCCACACCCCAACTACAGTGGCTGAACATTTCTCAAAATGGCAGTCCTTTTTATGTGATCCTCATGGTGACTGAGCTTTCTACAACACTGAGACCACATTTCCTTCCTTCCATCCATCATCTATCTATCTATCTATCTATCTATCTATCTTTCTATCTATCTATCTATCTATCTATCTATCTATCTATCTATCTATCTATCTATCTATCTATCTATCTATCTATCTATCTATCTATCTATCTATCTATCTATCTATCTATCTATCTATCTATCATCATCTATCTACATCACCCATCTACACACACACACACACACATATACAAGATATCAAAGTGAGGGCAGGATGCACGAGAGATCATAACATAGCCAAATTTGATTGGATACACGCTGTCATTAGAAGCTGCATCTGAGTGAGGGCAGGAAGTATTGTGGGCAAATGGTACCCAGCTCAACTAAATGGTTCCCAGCAGCAGGGAGCACAATCACAATAAGCGGAAAAATTCAACCCTGTCGTCAGAACTGGCCTCTGTAACTTGCAGCCTGAGAACAAGGTGGCAACAGGAAGGGACATTTTGTCTCAGCATTATTATGCATGCATTAATCTTGTAAAATAGATTAGGAATATTTTATAACCCCTTGTATCTGACAAAGGGAGCTTTGAATCTCAAAAGTTTATACCCCAAAGCTTTTGTTGGTCTCTAAGGTGCTGCTGGACTCAGATGTAGATACTTTAATCCCTTTATTGGGTTGAGGCTGATAATAGCTTACCTACGGCAACCTGGGATGGAAAGCAGCATGGTAGAGCCCCATCTCATCAGGTCTTGGAAGCTTTGCAGGGCTGGTACATGGATGAGAGATCACCAAGGAAGACTCTGCAGAGGAAGGTAATGGCAAACTACCTCTGCTTCTCACTCGCCTTGAAAGCCCCTTGCTGGGGATCGCCATAAGTTGGTTGCAACTTGATGGCACTTTTATATGCAAGGCAACCTAGTGAATTCATGATTCAGGCAAGATTTGAATTGCCGCCTTCTCAGTTCACACTCCCTATGGGTGTTGGGAGGGAGGTGATTTTAATGGTTTTGTGATGTGACCTATCATGTATGTTTTAAATTGTTAGCTGCCTTGGTGGCCCTGGTAAGGGCGGAAAGGCAAGATACAAATTTTGCAAATAGACCAATAATGCACAAATAAATAAACATACCAGCATTATTGGATGTGGGGTGTAAGTATCGTTTATCGAGAGAGTTCTACTTTGACATTTTTTGGGTCTCGTAGTAAGTATGATTTCCCCAATACTCCCATTTGAAACTGATCATCATGTTCTTGAAAATTGATCTAATTTTAGAAAAGAGCAAGAGTCCAGTAGCACCTTAAAGACTAACAAAATACGTGGCCGGGGATGAACTTTCACAAGTTACTGCTCACTTCTTCAGATACAACTAGAAGTGAGCAGCGAGTCATGAAAGCTCATCCCCTGCCACATATTTTATTAGTTTTTAAGGTACTACTGGACTCTTGCTCTTCTCTACTGCTACAGACAGACTAACACAGCTACCCATCTTGATCTAGTTTTGTTGGCCATCTTGGATCAAGGCAATGGTCTAAAATCTTTATATAACTGTTAAGTATGAGACTCAAGGCAGCAGCTCATAATAAGTGATTCAGCTTTATTTACGAGATAGGAACGAACACACAACAGGAGAGCAACAGGCTCTCTTTTAAACTGTCTGGGCTTGATACGCCACACCCTTAGTTGCAATAAGAACCAATCAAACTATGCACATAACAACCAATCAAGTCATCTCCCTCCAGCACCTTTCTTGTATCCTGATTGGACTGCTGTGCAGAGTATCCAATCAGCTTGCATGGTTTACGATACCAGACTTGAATAGGAGGTAGATTCAAGCTCATGTATTTATGTATACCAATACATAACAATAACCTCCACGAAATTCCTGGTTTCTTTGTCTAATTTCTTGTCACAGATCCTGCCCTTGATTCACTCCCAGACCAAATCACGCCAAGTCATGTGACTTCCTATGGACCTCTCGTCTCGTCTTCCCATAGACGTTGCATCTGTTCAGATGACTGGAATGTAGTTCCAGTTCAGGAAGATACAGTGTAGAGGTACTTGGTAAGAACGTTTTTTAAAATAATTCTGACTTTGGTGTTGTTGTTTTTTAAACAGAGGCTTCTTGTTAACTAATTGCCTTGCAATATTACAAAACAAACCCAACAACCAACTGCTCAGAAGAAGTACAAAATCAGCCAAAGATTCCCACAGTTACCCAGAGCTGAACGCGCACAAGAGGATCCCGTCTGGAAGATGAATTTATCCTTAGTGACTGCTCTACAGGAATCGTGGAAAGATAAACTTTAATTAGGTTTAAATATGATATCATATTCAAGTACCTACTTTGGCTCTTATTGATTCTTTGTAATGGCTTAAGACTGGTACAAGATGATATCTCAAATCTCTCTTGGTAGTTCCGTTTAGGACAGGCTTCAGTCTGCTCTTTACAACGGCACAAACGTCTACAACTTTCAGCATTTTATGAGCCTAGGAATTAGTAGACCTCACTCACCCTTGGCCTTTTCAATAGCTTTTTAATTTTCTCGGAAAATTCTTCTTTTTCTGTCTTGAATTAACAGATGAATATCCTTCTATGCATAAAGGACTGCTTCAGATGCATGCTGCATTGGATGCAAACATTCCTTACAAAACCAATAAGAATGGATAATTCTTCTCTGTGCTTAAGAGAACATTTATTCAATGCAGCTTTGGAAACCAGTGAATCTGCCTTTATGGAGTTGGAAGACAGAGCATTCACCCTGGTCAGCAACTCTTCACCTGGGGCACTACGTGCTTCTTGGCCAGTCTGGGCCAGACAAGTCAATTTGAGGAGCCAGTGAGACGCCTTGTAACTGTACAGCAATGCTATAGATATCTAACTAGCTCCAAATATCTAACTGGCTCCTAAAGTGTTAAGTGGGGGAAATATGGCTGGTTGCGGAACAAATGGTGTCCCTAGTGACATTCCATTTGTTCAGTGTTTAGATACTTTATTTTGATTACATGTGTAGCTCATTTCATGACTTTGATGCATGATTGGCGTGCATGACTTATCACTGTTTTATAAGACAATAGGGTTTGCTGCCAAAAAGAAACAGCAGAATGAATGCTGTATTATTAGTGGGTTAGACATTTACTAATCTGATGATGTTTGATTATTTTTACAGGATGAGTGATAACAAACTCATTCATGCGTGCACTCCCCATTTGCCGTAAAATTTCCTGCAAATTAAAAAAAAAAAAAGTTAACAATACATTGGCCACGCAGATCTGAGCTGGCCACTTTACAAGTGAAGATGACCTCTTTGCACTATTGGTTGCAGCTGCTGAATGGGTAGTTGATAGAGAATCAGTGTGGAGCCATCCTGAGGTCAGTTTGATGTAGTGGTTAAGAGTGCAGAGTCTAATCTGGGAGAACTGGTATTCATTCCACCACTCCTCCACATTCAGCTGCTGATGGGACCTTGAGTCAGTGATAAGTTCTTTCAGAGCTGTTCTCTCAAGGGCAGTTCTCAAGAGAGCTCTCTCAGCCTCACCTACCTCATGGGGTGTCTGTTATAGGGAGGGGAAGGGAAAGGAGATTGTAAGTCACTCTGAGACTCCTTTGGGTATAAATCCAATATAATCTTCTTCTTCTTCTTCTTCTTCTTCTTCTTCTTCTTCTTCTTCTTCTTCTTCTTCTTCTTCTTCTTCTTCTTCTTCTTCTTCTTCTTCTTCTTCTTCTTCTTTTCTGAGCAAAGCCTTCTGAGTAAGCTATGGGTAACCCCTCAGTTCAGTAGCTTGGGAGGCATATTTCACAAACTTTCCTTTTAGCACTAGAAATAACTGCAGTTGCTTAAATTATTGGAAGGCACTTTCAGACTGAGATTCATTCATTTATTTTATTTAACTTGTATCCCGCCCTCCCCCGCAAGCGCTGTGATATAGTAACAACAGAAGGGGTTGTAACTTATGGCTCCAGAGCCAAGCATGACATAGTATGGAAAGGAACCAAAGGACAGAGGTGCTCCAAATACAAACCATGCACAGATTCATTCCAACGCACTGAAACAATTGTGCTCGATACTCCTGTGTATATTTGTGCTAGATACTCCTGTGGGCCAACTTCTTAATAAAGAAGACTCACAACAACCAGTATTTGGGCTGTGAAAAATTTTATGCATTACTAGTCGACATGCCAATTATCAGTAAAGTTGTATAGTTTCAGGAATGCAGCCAGGTTTTCTTACTCCAACCGTTTGGCAATCTCTTGCTCTGAATGTTGATGTAGCTTGGCTCTTTAATTATAATAGGTTGCTGACCCCTGCACTAGAATGTTAGGGGAGAACTGGGTTTAGCCCTACTCAGCCCTGAAACTCTCTGAGTGACCTCGGACTTATCACTATCTCCCCTCAGCCTAACCGATCTCCCAGGGTTGTTCTAAGGATCAAATGAATGAGGGGAGTAGCCACACCCCAAGCTTTTTGAAGGAAGGCGTGAGGTAAAAAGTTGAAAGATAATTACTGCATCTCTAACGGTGCTGAATCTGGGTTTGGCTGCCATTCTGGCAGCAGCTTCCATTTTGCCTCTCTGTTTTCAGCAGACTCCGACCCTTCCACACATCCTCACCTTTTTAGCGCTCCTCTGTCATCTCCCCTGTGTCCTGCTCCTGTCTCCGTCTTTCTGACAGAGTCGCTGGACCAGCCTGAGGCCTGTCGCTTCTTTCCCCCTCCCCCCAACCTGCCTCACACTCTTGGAGGTGCCTGTTTGCCGGCGTCGTCTTGACAAGTAAACGGTTGGCCACAACCCTAATTATAGATGCTTTTTGCGACTTCAACGTATTCCTTGGGTAAGAGGAAAATGCCTTTGCTCTCAAGATTAGCCTTATCAAGAGGATACAGTGTGTATGACATCGTCCCAAAGTGATAAATAAATAGATAGACAAAAGCAGACAAATGCTAACATTCCCTCTCTCTCTCTCTCTTTTTGGGGAGGGAAAACCTCGGAGTAGAAAACAGCATTTTCATGTGTCACTATCGTGTCAGCTTTGTTGCATTTTAATACAAAACAAAGTGAAATGGAAGGAATGCACTTTGCTGCCTTTTTTGGTTATGCATATACATATAAAATGCATTTTTAATGATTAGGCTACCTCTTATATAAATATATCTGCGTCTGCACTGCTCGGTTTCTTTCAAACCAAATAGATCGGTAGTCTTAGGATAATTTCTTAGGAAGAGAATGTAAAATCTGAAGGGCTCAAGTGGAATTTAAAATGATTTTCCAAGATTCCCATCCCTGATTCCCTTTCCTTGGCTTTCTGTGTATTTGTCCTTTTAAAGGAACCAATATGTTTGTATTACTGATGAGAAACAGCCTTGACTCCAAAAAGATTTAACTTAATATCTAGCTAAGCATTCAGTGGGTAGTCCATCTGTAGAATGTACATTAAGGACCCCGGCTTGAACGCAGCGAGTCACGTATGATATCGGGCACACAAATGTGACGTGATGCCCATATACCCTTGAGTATAATTCAAAGTGCCATACAGCTCTACGGGCAGAGAAGCTATAAACACACTTGTCACAAATGAGAAAGGGTGTAGGGTTATATTCGGACTGAAGAACGAAGAAGCATTAGAACCAGCCATCAAGCCTTAATGAAAGTGTTAATTAGGATATTACAGAATTTATGGCTAAAATATCCTCTCCACTAGACATCTTCCTTGCTACACATTTAATTAACTGTTTCTTCGCTCAAACCCAGGAGGAATGTCACTGGGAAATCTTACAACAAATGGGAGCCTCAACTGTAACAACAAGATGACACTCCACATTTTCATTCCGGGCCTTTTTAGCTTTGATTTTTCTTTTCGAGGCAGACAGGCAAGGAACATGTGATTATCAGCCGGTTATAGGAATAAGTACACATTTAATCTACATAATCATCAATCTTTCTTTATGTAAAAGTGATTAGCAAATGGGGTTTTTAAGCAACTGTTTAGTTTACACATTGGCATCCTAGATTAACTTATTTCTAAAACACTTGATTTTTATCACACTGCTTAATGATTTGTCCCATGATTTATTGGGTAATATGATGAATCATGTTAGATTTATTGTTTATCCTATAAATAGTGCAACAAATCATTAAACCGTGATAAAACCCAGCAGTTTCATGACAACGTCCACCTATGGCGTCCTCCACGTATTGTGGGGGGCTACGTTGCATGGTAAATTTGATTGCTTCTTCTCCCCCCTCCCACTTTTATGATATTACATGAGCGAGAACCTCCATTTAAATTTAAATGGTTCTACAAAATAATGCTGAAGTCATAATCTTATACTTCAGCCATATTTATTTTACGCAGAAAAAAATAAAATCTAACATCTGATAGGTGTTAAATTGGAATTTATTCATTATGATAAACACAATGTTCTTTGTTAGGGAGGCATCAAATGTAAACCACAGTGTTTCTTGGCATAGCAGCTACTTACTTTTCTCTTCCTCTCTTGCCTTCTTCTGCTGTGGTGGTGGGCACAAAGGCTGGTTAATTTCATCCTCCTAGGCCATCACTTGGCTGGGTTGAGTACTCATTACAACAAAGAGGCAAAGAAATATGCTGTGCTGCATATCTGAATGGGAAAGTATGGTTCAGTGCTTGTAGCATGGTGCTTTAATTTTGGCCCTGACCTAGATGGCCCAGGCTAGTCTGATCTCATCAGAAGCTAAGCAGGGTCAGCCCTCATTTGTACTTGGGTGGGAGACCACCAAGGAAGTCCAAGGTTGCTACTCTGACACAGGGAACAGCAACCCACCTCTGTACGTCTCTTGCTTTGAAAACCTCTGGGGCTGCCATAAGTTGGCTGAGACTTGATAACACTTTATGCACATACACACACACACAATCATTTGGAGTTGATGATTCCAACCCTGCTGTCTGTCATGCTGATGAGACCTTGTACTCCATCTGGTATAGGTGCTACAGGTCAGTGGGAGAGCGCATATTTTGTACGCCGAATTTTCCAGGTCCAGTGCTTAGGCCTTGGCATTTTCCTGGGGATAGCAGGCAAATTCCCATGCCCCTGGGTCCCTCTGGGGTTCTTCACTCCAGCACAAGAAAGATGTGGGGCACGGAATGATGTCGCACAGTGATGCAGTGTCATTTCTGATCTAAACCTGGAAATGACAGCATGATGCTCTAGGAATTTGCACATCTCTGTGATAAAACCATAGAGATGGACATATTCCTAGAGTATCATGACATCACTTCTGGGTACAAACTGGAAGTGATGTTGCAGCATTGCATGATGTCACTCTCTGCCCATGAAATACTGCTGCTGGTCACTGGCAATTTGCTGGCAGCCCTACCAGTGCTTGGCAGCTCTAGTTCAAAGTACTTCAGGTTGCAGGGCTAAGAAAGTCTGCTGCCATAGTGGGCAGCCCCAGGCTAGAGGAACCAATCTTCATTGGTAGCTTCATTCATCACACCATGCAGCTTGACAGTAGACAGCCTCACATGAATTAGTCATTCTGTAGCTACAGGCATGGGTGTTATGAGTAGTGATTGCTGAAACTTGTAACTACTCCAGTACTGAATACAAACCTGACATGCTTGTAAAGTGCACCTATGCAAGCAGTTCAAAGGCTGACCACTGGAACTGCAGCATCCTGGCCCTGTAGAATAAGCAGCAGGTGCAAAGCTGCTTGACACAAATTTCAACATTGAGGTGATACAGCCAGGAGCATACCTCACATCTGATCAAGGGACAGGATTGCCAACCTCCAGCTGGGGAACAGAGTTCTCCCGGAATTTCAATTGTTCCCCGGACTACAGAAATCAGTTTGTCAGGATCAAATAGTAGCTTCGGAGAGTGGACTTTATAGCATCACATCCCTGCTGAGGGCCTACCCCTTCCCAAACTCTGCCTCTATGGTCCACCTCCAAATCTCCAGGAATTTCCCAACCTGGACTTGCCCAACCCAGAGTTGGGAGAGTTGGCAAGGGAGTCAAGTAAGTATGCTTGGCAATTAAGTTTGTGTCGAAGGATGCAGCATGCCTAGTCAAAGGGACTAGGAGAAGAAGCTGTTCTAAGGACCTGAGCAGGGATGTGAGTTTATCCAGAGCATTAGGAAGAACTTCCTGACAGAGTGGTTCCTCAGTTGGACAGGCTTCCTCGGGAGGTGGTGGGCTCTCCTTCTTTGGAGGTTTTCAAACAGAGGCTAGATGGCCATCTGGCAGCAATATGGATTCTGTGAACTTAAGCAGATCATGAGAGGGAACGCAGGACGGGTTGCCTCAGTTCTCAATTCTTGTGGCCTTTTTTTACATGCCTGGGGAAATGCTGATAGCCACTTTGGGGTCAGGAAGCAATCTTGGAGTTTTTTTGTCATCTTCTGGCAGTCGAACAGTGGTCATTGCGGGTGTGGAGGGAGAGGTATTTGTGAATTTCCTGCATTGTGCAGGGGGTTGGACTAGATGACCCTGGAGACCCCTTCCAACTCTATGATTCTATGATTCAAACATAACAATTTACTTCTAATTGATGGTATTGCAAAATCTGGCACTTGATGTGTTCATGATGGTCAAGCCACTCTTGAGGATCTTATCCAGATCCTAGATATTGCTTCCCATCTTTCCCACCTCTGAAGAATCTAGGGATGGGCACGAACTTATGTTCATGATGAATTTTGGCTGGTTTGTGGTTTGTGAACTGAAGCTTGTGAACTGAAGAGCCAACACGAACTTCCATGAATTTTAAGGCAGTTCATGGTGGTTTGTGGCAGTTTGTGAGTAGCAGAAGCTTCTGCTTCCAGTGAAGAATAGTTGAGTTGAAGGGAGCAGTAAGTAGGAGTTTAAATAGCTCTGAGCCATTTAAACCCCTGCTTTTTGCTCTTCACAAAAACAGCTGAGTGGCGGGGAGAAGAAAGCAGGCATTCAAATGGCTCTGAACTGTTTAACCCCTGCTTTCTGCTCCCTACTGCTCAGATGTTTTTTTTTTTTTAGCAAAACCCTCCTAAAAAGGAGAGGAGTTTATTCTTTTTATAAATGGAAAGAGGTAGGGTATATAGAGGGATTAAGAAAAGAGTAGAGTGAGTATTCTGTTTAAAAAAGTTAGTTTTAGTCAGTATAGATACAGTTTTTGGCAATCACCGTGGTTAGAGAGTCTTCTTTTCATCTAGCAAAAGTCCAAAATAACTCTGTTAGCAAGGTTAGTAATGTCCTTTGGGGTTAGTTGTTAATCAGCTCCTTTCTGATGCTTCTCGAACAATTATTTCTTAGGTTGTCTTCTTTTGGTATCCCTCAGGTTATAGGATGGGCCCTCTTTGGCTTTCACATCTCCCGCTCTGGCACCTCCCTCCTCTGGGCCGCTGTCGTCTTCACTGCTCGGATCTGTCCAAGTTGCGAGTGCTGCCTCTTCCTCTGTACTGGCATGTCTCTTCAGAAATTCTTGTGCTTTGAAGATGGAGTCAATCTTTTCTCTTTTATCCTTATACTTGAACACCAGGCCTTCAGGGAAGATCCACCTGTAAATAGTCTGATGTCTCTGTAGAAAAGTGGTCAATCCTTTGTATGCTTTCCTTTTCATACGGATTTCATAAGGCACATCTTTCAATATTCTGATGGTCTGCTCCCCAATCTTCAAGGGCACCGGTGAAACTGCACGCAGAATTTGATCTCTAGTACTCTGCTTGATGAACTTGACAACCACTTCTGCTGGCAGATTATTTTTCTTTGTAAAGGTGGAATAGGCTCTATAGACCTTATCCATCTCTTCTTTTAACTCTTGCTGTTCTCTGCCAGTTACGGGTGCCAAGGCATTCGCTAGTATAGATCTGAGATCCTCTTTCTCTTCTTCTTTAATGCCCTGAAAACGGAGAGTCAGATTCGATTTCTCCATTTGCAACATCAAGATTCTTTTTTCTTGCTTGTCCTGATGTTTTTCTAATTTATTGACCCTTTTCTTCACTTTTCCGATGTCTTCCGTCGAGACCAAACATTTCTGTGCGATCTCCTCCATCTTCCTTGACGTTTCTGTTAGTTGTTTTTGTTGACTGTTGAGAACACCTTCCATGTTAGTTAAAGTTTAGCTGATTTTCTGCATTTGGACCAGCAGAGGGTGCAGTAGCTCGCTTTTCTGTTGATTGACAGCAGGCTCTGGAGGGGGATTACCCGGACCGGAAGTCCCTCCTCCCTTCTTTTCTGGTTTCAAAGGGACCTTTTTCATTGCCGACATTTCTTTTAATTGTTTACTTTATCAAAGTTCGTGTCGCGTCCCTCAGGAGACCCGCTAACTCTTTAGCTTCAATGGCACCCCAAAGGTACTTTCACCAACCCTTTTTCCCTTTCGTCCCCCTTAGCTTTTCTTTTTATAAGTCCCACTTCTCAGTGGGGGGGATTCCCCCTCCTCCCAAACGCTTATTCGCTTACGGGGGGGGGAACTCGGGTTTTCGCTTCAAATTTAGACCTCCAACTCACGGTTCGGTGCCAATTCTTCTTTTTAGTTTAATTCATGTCGCTGTTCCTCACTCCTGGAAGTCGGTGGCGCTGCTACGTCCCATACGGGCACTACGCAGTGGGGCCGATTGGGGCGGGGAGAAAGCCTCAATTTCCCGGCTATGTGCCAGCAAAGAGGCTTCTCCCCAAGCGCCCCCGGTTCGGAGCCTTTGACTAAGGCTCACTAGGGTCTTTCGCACATGCGAAGACCCCCCCAACCGCGCGTGGGCTAACCACCTCCGGGAGCGTCCTGAAAGGTGGCCGCCATTCTCAATGCCGAAACCGAAACCCCTGCTCAGATGTTTTTTAACTGGGAGCAGAAGGCAGGAGTTTAAATGGCTCCAAGCCATTTAAATCCCTGCTTTCTGCTCCCACCACTTTTCACAGGGAAACTTCTGCTTTCTGCTTCCCAAGGCTTTCCACAGTGAGAACCCCTGCTTTCTGCTCCCTTCAAAAAGTGGTGGGGAGTAGAAAGCAGGGGTCATGAACCACTACAAACCAGTTCAGTTTCTGAACCAACCCCCTGGTTTGTATCGGTTCATGGTTTGGTTTGTGGTTCAGCCACGAATCATGAACCGAAATGAACCACAAAAATATGGTTCATGCCCATATCTCTTTCAGACCATCAGTCACACCACTTGGAATTAATTTCCCTGGCGTATGGAGGCCTGATTCAAATTGGGATCACACTGTTGATGAAGAATGGACTTTATCCTTTCCCCTGCACCATTTTCTGAATCTGAACAGCCCCAGGGGAAGTGTTATTTGCTTAATTGTGCTACTATATGTGTATTGATGGGCTACACCCTAATCCAACCCATCAAAATGTCTAGTTTGACCCTTCTGTCCAGTCCATCCTTGGAGTTATGTAGGCAGATGTGGGTATCAGCGACTTTACAAAGCCCAAGTCTAACATGGCTGAGCTATTTCCAACATTTGCATTCTCATTCCTGCTGAAAGCAAAACTGAATTTGAAACCGATAATTTATGTTTATGCTAAAGATGCCATTTCCTTCCCTCTGATTGGGATGATTAATTGACTTCTCTCTATAAATTAGTAAGGGAAAAAGATAGGTGGGTAGATAAATTGGTAACAAAACAGAATAATTTCATTAGATTAAGAGTGTCATGTAAGAGATCTCTCATCTTGTAGGGCTAAATAGATGGCAGCGGAGTATGTATGAGAGGTCAGATACACTTAACTGCATAAACCGGGGGGTAACTTAACAAAACATTAATTGCAGCATAGTTTATCTTCTGCTTCAAAAGAGCTTGGAAGATCAGATTTTATGACTTCAAAGATGTTTTCAAAAAATAATTACCAAAGTTTTTAAAGCAAACATTAATATGATGATCTGGGCCCGTTTTGTTTAAGCAATCAAAGCAACTGAATAAATTGGGACTTCCTTTTGAGTAAACATGCATAGGATGTTACTTGGGTTATTGATTGGATGAATTTTAGTCAATCAACTGGAGTATTTCAAGCATTTGCAGCTCCACAGTTATGCAAACAGCTCTCCCATTGGGGCCCTTTTGGCTTGGGAATAAGGAGTGTGGAGGGGAGGCAAGAGCCCCTCCACACCGCTGGCCTAAGCCAAATTGGGCTTCTGCAGGTTTTACAAGTAATGTTTCCCAGAGCTCCTTTGTGACTGTGGAAACAGTGAGTTTGGGTCTGGGTCCCCCAACTCGTTAAAAAACGCCTCCTGTAGTTTGGCCATCAGTCCGAGGAGATGCATGAGGACAGGTGTAGGTGAAGAAGCCCTGTTCTGCAAGTGTAAATCTTGAGGTTTTCTAGGTCCACCCCACTGTCATAGTTTAGAATGTCAAACTGAGATACAGTGGTTGTTAGGTTGCTGCATGAACACCTTTTTAAAGGCAAGGGTCTCCAGCCTAGTACCTGTGAGCACCAGGGTGCCCCCTAAGAACATAAGAAGAGCACTGCTGGATCAGCCCAATGGTCCATCTAGTCCAGCATTCTGTCTCACACAGTGGCCAACCAGTTCCTCTGGATGACCAACAACAGGGCATAGAGGTCCAGATCTCTCCATGATGTAGCCATTGATACAGCTATCCTCCGTGAACCCGTCTAATCCTCCTTTAAAGATGTTTATTCCTGTGTCCATCATATTTAATTCTAGAATTCCAAAGGTGCCTACAGGCTCAAAAAGTTTGGGGACCTCTGTTTTAAGGAATGATTTAGGATTGTTAAGATACTGCACTGGTAACAGGCTGCCCTGCCTATCACAACTGCCATAGGGCTGTTCCAAAAATGGCATGCCCAGGGCAACTTGTTCTCCACCTTACCAGCATGATGCAGCTTTATAATGTTGGAAGGACATTCCCAGCTTCTGCCAGAGGCAGAAAGTGATGGGAGGGTAGTGCAGGGAAATGTAGAAACGTACTACAAGATAGCACTGTAGACACAGTAGATTTTCTTGATGGCAGGGCGAGGAGGAACCCAACATGGGGATGTAGTTTGGGGCATCAGTTGTAGTTTAGTTACAGATGTACTTGACACCAAAGATAATATTGTCAGTAACAACTTATGAACACGTGTACATTGGTATCGCACTGTAAAAAAGGAATTTGGACATCTGTAGTGATTTATCAACGTACACATGTGCTTTGATAGTTGGAGGCGGGACGGCAAGTGAACTGAAGGCACTGAACATTGCAGCAACCCACACAATTCCAGAATCAAAGTTAGGAATTCTAGTGGAACAAGAATGAAGCAGGAATAGAACCCAGTGCAGAGTGAACAATAACAACAGATCTGGGGGAACTGACTCCTCTCTTGGGTTTGATAGACTAGCTATTATGGCAATAAAAGGCTCATGAGCATATTTCCCTTGATGTCTGTAGCAAGTTCAAGTTCAGTGTCTATTGAATTACTTGGGCAGAACTGCCTTTCTTTATGGCACACTTGTCTGTGATGTCAAGGCATTAACTATTACACTTGGAAGATGGTGTGTGTGTGTGTAGATTGGGAGGGAGGGGAGAAAAGATGCTGGAGAGGAGTTAGGCTATTTGCCAGTTACGCTAAAATTACTTTTGTAACCACTCCAATATGTGCACTAGAATTTAGGGACTCCGATATATTCATAGAGAACAGTTTTACACAAAGGGTAGCTGAAATATGGTCTGGAACAAACTGCCGAAGTCAGCAGTAGAAGCAAATGATGTAAATCAGTTCAAGGAGGGATTTTAAAAGGGGGGTGGGGTGAGGAGAGAAGAAGGACGCTGAGTCACTGGCCAGAAACTCTGAGTTTAAGATGCAGAAATAGAAATTGATTATCTGGAGGTTAGGAGAATAGGTGTCCCTCTTTGGGCTGCTGAGTTGTCCTATGTTCCTTGGAGCACATATGTCAAGGCACCCTTCTCCCCCCCTTTTTTTGCTATGCAGTCTTTTCAGGTAGTGTCTGATTGACTGCAACGTGATGTCATGTAAAGGGTGTTCTCCAGCACCCCAGGCAGCCAGCGCGACATTTGACGTTCCTACCGTAATGTGGACTGAAATCAAATTTGAAGGGAAATTTCCGAGATGCCCCATTCAAGGAGCATCTTGGTCCTCTAGATGGAGCATTGGAGAAATGTTGAGGGATGTTAAAAGAATCTGGATATGGCTAACTCAGTGTATGTGTGTGTGGGTGTGTGTGTGGGTGTCCCACTAGCTCTTATAGAAACATTCCAAGTTAACTCAGAGGTTCGCACTCGTGCAAAGTGTGTGTGTGTGTGTTGTGTTAAGTGCTGTCCAGTGGCTTCTGATTTATGGCGACCCTATGAACAGCCTTGCTCAGGTCTTGCAAACTGAGGGCCGTGGATTCCTTGATTGAGTCCATCTCATGTTGGGTCTTGTTCTCCTGCTGCCTTCAACTTTCCCTAGCATTATTGTCTTTCCTAGTGAGTCTTGTCTTCTCATAATGTGTCCAAAATACGATAGACACAGTTTGGTCATTTTATCTTCTAGGGAGAGTTCAAGCTTGATTTTCTCTAGAATCCACTTATTTGTCTTTTGGCGGTCCACTGTATTCATAAAACTCTCCTCTGACACCACATCTTAGAGGTGCCACTGAACTCAAACTAGGGTTGCCGGGTCCCCCCCCCCCGACTACCAGTGGGAAATGGGAGGTAGCATTGCCAGATCCAGGTTGGGAAACTCCTAGAGATTTGGGGGTGGAGCCTGGGGAGGACAGGGACCTCAGTGGGGTACGATGCCAAAGAGAGTCCACCCTCCAAAGCAGGCATTTTCTCCAGGGGAACTGATCTCTGTTGTCTGGAGATGAGATGGAATTCAGGGGGATCTCCAGGTCCCACTGGAGGCTGGCATCCCTAACTCAAATATATTGAGCCTAAGCCATCCCTGAATGTGGACCTTGAACTGGGTGAGCTTGCTCCCCAAGGACAATACCTGACCAGGACCCTGGAATTGACCTATAGATAAGCAGTGTAATGTAAATAGCCTATCCTTGGGAGTGGGTGTGTGGGGTGTGTGTGGTGTTTGCATGCTTTATAAGCAGGGCTCAAACCCTGCTGGGTGCCCTTGTTGTGTTCCTGAAATCACTAAATAAACTAGAGCTGATCACTGTAATGTGTCCAGAACCCAGTATTCAATAGCTGTCTACTTGAATCTGACTTTTTCCCTCTCCGCTTTCTTCATTGTCCAGCTTTCACCCCTATACAGAGTAACTGGGAAGACTATCAGATGAATTACTTTGATCTTGATCACCAGCAACACATCCTTACACTTAAGGATCTTTTCTAATTGATTCCTGGCTGCCCTTCCCATTCTCAACCTTCTTCCAATTTCTTGGTTGCTGTCTCCCTCTGGGTGGATGACTGAGCCAGGGGATAGAAAACCTTTAACAATTTCAGTTTCTTCATTGTCAGCCTTAAATTTGTGTAATTCACCAGCAGTCATTACTTTTGTCTTCTTGATATTCAACTGTAATCCTGCTTTGGCATTTTTCTGCTTTAACCTTCATCAGCAATCATTTCAAGTCTTCACTATCTTCTGCCAGTAATGTGGTGTTATCTGCAAATCTCAAACTGCTAATATTCCTTCGACCAGTATTGCTCCACCAGTTTGGTGTAGTGGTTAAGAGCGTGGACTCTAATCTGGGAGAAACGGGTTTGATTCCCCACTCCTCCACACGCAGCTGCTGGTGTGACCTTGGGTCAGTCATAAGTTCTTTCAGAGCTGTTCCCTCAAGGGCGGTTCTTGAAGGAGCTCTCTCAGCCTCACCTACCTCATAGGGTGTCTATTGTGGGGAGGGTAAGGGTAAGGAGATTGTAAACTGCTCTGAGACTCTTTTGGGTAGTGAAGGGTGGGGTATAAATCCAATCTCTTTTTCTTCTCCTCACCTTCATCTAAATCTAATCCAGTTTTCCTTCTACTTTCTGCATATAGATGGAAGAGGGGATAAAATACATCCTTGTCTGACCCCTTTGCAACTGGGAACCATTCTATTTCTCCATATTCTGTCCTAACAGTAACTTCTTGTCCAGAGTACAGGTTGCACATAAAAACAATCAGATATTGTGGCACACCCATTTCTTTTAAAACCTACCATAGCTTTTCAGGATCCACCCAGTCAACAGCCATGCAATAGCTGAGGAATGTCAAAGTGAACCAAGAGAATTTTGATAGGAGCATGGGCATTACTCAAGAACATTTTGTACATCCTACAGTCAATCATCTAGCAAGTACTGATTTACCAGAGGATCTATCAAAGAACTGAGTGAGAGAATCCTTGGTCAGATAAGAAATACAGGGCTAAGCTAGAGAATGTTTTTAGGCCCAGGACAAAGTTGCCAACTGATATTAAAAGGACAGCTAGAGATACCAGTTTAGAAGTCGGCAACATTAGTAAGGTTTCCTCTCCCTCCCGTCAAGTCACAGCTGACTTATGGTGACCCTGTAGGGTTTTCAAGACTTTCAGTAGTGGTTTGCTATTACCTGCCTCTGCATAGCACCCCTGGTCTCCCTTGGTGGTCTCCCATCCAAACACTAGCCACGGCCGACCCTGCTTAGCTTCCCAGATTATGAAACTTGCAACAGGGTCTGCTAACCCTGAACCAGTTTTAGTTATGCTAAAGACACCTCAATAGGATTCCAAATTGTTGTCACTGGACAATATAATCTGTGCAAGCAATCATCTTTTCTTTGTCTGTGTGTCCTTGCTTCCTATGCTAACAAAACTGGTGCCGCTGCTCATTTTCCTCCCAATTGTTAGTGGAACAGGTGTTGGTATTTATTATCTTTTAAGACCCAGCAGAGGTAGCAGAAATGTGGCAGAGCTTGGCCTTATAGAAACGCGGCAGCAGATGAGCGGATCTATTTCCCATAGGTTTCTGAGCCTGCAACTGCAAAATGTCTTGTAACTCTATTAGGAAAGACCCATTGTGATCAATACAACCAACAAGGCCAGGCAAGCGGCTCTCAGGGCGGGATGAAAATTGCACATCCCAAGGTACGGTACTCCAGGGAGGTAATATTTTCCAGACAGCTTCTCTCGTTCCACACCCAGCCTTTGTCTGCACAGCAGTTCTTTTCTTGCAGAGCAGTAGTTTGGGATGCAACGTACGATAAAGGAACTGGATACATTACCGAGGGTTAGTCATTCAAGAAATTCAGTTCAGGCTTGTTTTGCAAAGGTTCCTGCGATGAATAAAGGGAGATGGAAAATAAATTTATTTTGCCAGGGGCTCAGTTCAGCCAGCTTTTGAGGAGGATTTATTTGAGATGACAGGCCTGAAGGCTCTGCTACTGTCAGCTGATAGCTGCCAAATGAGCAACAGATGGGGCTTGAAGGTGCAGGGGTCAGTTGGGCTAGGGTCGCCAGCCATGGGTTGGGAAACAGTTGGAAATTTGGAGGAGTGGAGCTTGGGAAAGTACCTCAGCAGGGTAGAGAGCCATACAGTCCACCCTCCAAAGTGGCCATTTTCTCCAGGGGAACTGGAGATCAATTGTAATAATGGGACATCTCCAGGTACCACTTGGAGGCTGGCAACCCTAGTATGGGCTCTGATCACTATGGGAAAGTTAAAATCATGGGTCTGTATATAGCAAGGTAGGGATGGCAGCCTTCGGGTAAGACCTGGGGAATCCCTTGGAATTACAGCTCATCTCCCAACTACAGAGATCAGTTCCCTTGGAGAAAATGGCCACTTTGGAGGGTAAACTGTGGCATTGTATCCCACTGAGGTCCCAGACTCCATCCCCAATTCTCCAGGGGTTTCTCAACCTGGATCCAGCAACCCTATGACACCTATTCCCTTCTGGCGGCCAGGGGGGACCTGGCAACTCTAACTTCTGGGGAGTTTATAAATCATGGGTTTGCTCTTCAGTCAGTTGAATAGCTCGGTAAACCAACAACAGCTAGAGCTGGGAACAAAACCAGGTCCAGAATGTGATAAAGCTGGGCATCAAAAATAATTTAGAGCAAGCAAGAGCTGTGAAGTTCCTTCAGCTCTGAGGAAACAGTCCAGAGCCATTTCCGACATAATGTCACAAACTGGGGAGATATACCTCTTGCAGATTCAAGGGCATCGCTGTGTGAGTGAGAGAGACTCTTCATCTTAGTAGGGTTAGGCCTTCTTCAGAGAGTGAATTGCACTGGAGCGTGGACTCTGTACACAGACGAGGTGCCCTAGATGCAGCAGTAGTAATGACATATAAATTTTTCATTGACTCTTTTGGGTCTGGGCAGCAGACCCCGGTCCTAGAACACTTACCAAAACAGCAGATGAACATAGCCATGCCCATGCCAAGTGAATAGGATTCCATGCACTGCCTCAGGGAGACTTAGGGGGTGGTGCCTGGGGATGTAGTATATTTCAGATGATCTATTATTTATTTATTGTATTTATGAATTGCCCATTCCCTGCCATGGCAAGGCTCTGGGCAATGTACAGTATTCATAAAACAGAAAAAAGACAAAAGCAATCAAAATATTAATAAAATATTCCCACAATCAGACGGTGAATAAATAGTCAGTCCCAGTTCCAACTGTCGGCTACTTCATGGGCAAGGGGGAAGAGGGTGAGGTAGATGTAAATAACAGAGAAGGGTGCCAGCCAAGATGGAACTGTCCCTGCCCTCGAACAAAAGCCTGGTGGAACATCTCTGCCTCGCAGGCCCGGTGGAATTGCATCAGATCCCAAAGGGACTTGATGGTGTTCTGTAGAGAGTTCCACCAAGTTGGGACCAGGTCCGAAAAGGCCCTGGCCCTGGTTGGGGTCTTTGGGCCTGGGGACCACCAGCAGATTTCTCTCTGAAAGGTGCAACGCTCTCCCGGGGCTTCCTCTTGTCTCTCCCTGAATATTTTCAGAATATTCCATTTTCAGGAATTGATCTCTGGTATTTCTGAGAGTTCTGAATATCACCTGGATACCCAAATAAACCTGCAAACTACCTATAAAGTATTTTTGGATATATATTTGGGCCAGAAATATCCAAATGCACATCCGTAAGCACAACAGCCCTCACTATAGACAAAGTATGTTTACAGACATGGGGTGAAACATTTCCCATAGAAAAACATAGAATTGGGAATTTTTCTGGAAAATTGTGTGCCCCACATCACCAACATCAAGCATGAGAAACAGCTCAGGCTTAGAGAAAGTGACTGGCCCAAGATACATGGCTGAATGGGAATTTGAACCTGGGTCTCCCAAGACATAATATAAAAGCCATATATGTGCGAAAAAAGAGGGTGATCTAATAGACTTATAAGTGAATGTTAACCACAGAGCGCAGTGAAAATGTCTTTACAGATTTCTAGTTAAAAGCTGTTGAAATGCAGCACTGACTTTGAAAACCCAAGTGACATTCATCAGACACAGTATTTGCATTAAGATGTACTGTCTGCAGTAAGAGACGTCAAGGTCTTCTTCAGGGATTTGGTTAGGAGAGATATATAGCTTAAGAGATATCCCTAAAATTAACAAATTCCTCAAGACCAAGGCACTTCCTTCTTTTCTGGACATGACGAAAGTGCGGGGGAGGGACATTTCCCACCATAGCTATAGCAGGAGACCTCCCAGCTTCTCAGTCAGGTAGAGGGAAAATGGGGAAGAATGGGGGGCATGCGGGTGTCATGCCAATATGTGACATCAGGGCAACACTGGAAGTGACATCATCATGTTGCCACAACCGGTTTTGCCCAGGAAACAAAGTTATGTGATGGTGCAATGCTGGGGTGCCTGTCCCAACCGTGAGGTTTCTCTCAGCAGGTTGCCAGCTGGGGCTGGTAACCCAAGAAGACCGAAGTCCTAAGTAAGTCTACTCAGAATCCAAGGAGGCTTATTCTCAAGACAGTGATCTTAGGACTGCACTGTACAGTTAGGCATTGCCCATAGAGATTGCAAGGCCTTCTTCAGAAATAGGAAAGATATGTAACTTCAGGGATCAGTCTAAAGTTAATTAATCCTCCAAGGCAATTTCTTCCTTCCTACACACTAAAGATAGTGATTGCCCTGAAGAGCACTCCCCTACATTACAAAAAGAAATACCTCTCCATTAAGCAGGGTCCAGGGCATTTTGACTAGAGATAAACCTACGTGGCCCAAGGAAACCAAAAACGTCACCACCATAACGAAAACCCACATCACTGGCTGAAGTGGGGGCAAAATAGGTATGGGGAGAGGCATGTATCCCACCCTGAGCTCCCTGGAGGACAGGCAGAATAAAAATCATTCGAGAGATGAGTGGTTGGCTTTACACATGAAAGCTTCTAACAGCACAACAGCATCTCTCCATTTAACTTTTTTTTGGTGAGTATTTTTTTGTGAGAGTGTGTGCGTTTGTGTGTGTGTATGTGTGTGTGCGCTTGTGAGCCTGGAAGTCATGGTGACTTCTGATGACCCCTAGTGGGCCTAGGATGTTTCAGAGAGGTGGCTTCGATATTACCTGCCTCTGCATCCCAGCCCTGGTATTCCTTGAAGGTCACCCTTCGAAATACTTGCCAGGGTCGTCCCTGCTTACCTTCTGAGACCTTCCAAGATCTGGGCTACCCAGGTCTCAGCTCTGTGTTTAACTATTGTATGTATCAACCAGGATTCCACAAAGATCATGTCCACTTGGAGGTGCAAACTTCCAGGTGGGGCCTGGACTTCTGGAATTTCAATTGATCCCCAGACTACAGAGATCAGTTCCACTGGAGAAAAGAACAGCTTTGGCAGGTAGACTCTATGGCATCCCATCCCTGCTGAGTTCCCTCACCTCCACATACTCTACTATCCCCAGTAATTTCCCTGCCTGGAGTTGGCAACCCCATGCCCAGTTCCTAAGCCACTCTAGCAACCCCAGGATCTCCATTGGAATTGTTTTGTGGACTCCCCAAGTTAGCCGCAGCAGTTGCCTTGGCACCTCCACCCAAGTGCCCCCACTCTTAATGACCCCTGTCCCAGTGACGAGGCACTCACTATGCAAGTGTGAGAGATTGTCTTGAGCCATTTTAAACAAGAAGTCTTGTGACACTGTAAAGCTCAGTGTGTTTATTGATGTCATTTCTTTGCAACATTTCTTCTGTCCCTCTGGCCAGGACAGGGTAGGATTTCCTTTTTGCAGTCTGTGATGTACTGTGGTGGCGGTGGAGAACCAAAAATATTATTTCAGCATTTTAGTGACAGAAAGGAAGAGGGTTGTGGGGGCCCCCCTCTCTTCTAATAGTTTAAATTGAATTTAAAATGGCAGGCATTGAGGAATAGGTCAAAGGTTTGCTGATTCCACAGAGTTCAAGGGTAGACTATCCAAGCTAGGAGAAGGATAGTTTGCCTTCAAGTCTCAGCCCTGATTACCCAGTCAATGAAGAAGAGTTTCCAAATGGACTGGTAGGTCTTAAAGTAGTAGATTAGGAGGTGGATTGAATGGATGGTCAGTTGAGTGCTTCTCATGGCGGGAGATTCCTGAACTGGCATCCTGGGCAAGCCTAAACCCAAATCTGGACTATGTTTCTTGCAAACAAAACCAGGATTGGGCCAGGAGTCTTTTATTACAGAACTACTGCTGTAAGATATGTACATGTAGGAAATATCCCTGTTTTTATTTATTTATTTATTTATTTATAAATTTGACTTATAGGCCACCCTCCCCTGCATACAAGGCTCAGGGCTCAGGACAGATCTTAAAATCTGTCACCTAAAAATAAAAACTTAAAAAAAAAACCAAAAAACACAGCAATTCAGAGTTATAAAAAAAAAAAAAAAACAGATGCAGGAAAATAAGGAACGGCAGAAGGAGCTCTGTGAGCTCGGAACGGCATACAAATAGCCAAAACGAATTTACTTTCTTTAAAGAGATGTCCTAACGACATGCAGCCTACTAAATAAATTAGTACGTTTTCACATATGATTTATGAGAGCCGGCTTCGAAATGCCCCACAGATTTTTTCCCCCTTCTTCCTGAAGCACACAAATTCTGCAGAATTTGGCAACATGTCCTCCAACTGCACTGGCCCCGATGTACCCAGTGCTCATTAGGGTGATCATTTGAAATCTTTGAAGATGCTTCAAAAATGATGAACCCAACATGGAGGAATGCCACGCAAATGACATGGCGAGGCAGCTGGGACCCAAAGGGAGACATCATGGAGCGCATCTCTTTTGAAACGCGAGCCACCCCAGAGGCATAATTACAAGCAGTAGATTTATGAAGTGGCGATGGAAGAGGAACCCAGGGTATCCACTCCTGCCTCTAGTTCTAGTTCTGGATGGTCAAAAAAAGGAGAAGGCCCTGCTGTTGTTTTTTTCCCCCGCCCAAGCAAGGCACAACTTTTCATGCACTTACAAGAGAGTGGTATTAATTTATGTCACTGTGATTAATAACAGTTGCTGTTCAACAATAGATGCTGATAAACTATCATGCTTATAATTGCATGCACAAAGCCAGATCTAAACTAACCCCCCCCCAAAAAAGTATCCATCCACCACCCTACACTTTTATTCTCTTTCTGCAGTATTTTATATATAATGTCTATTCCTTGTTTGACACCCGCATCCAGGTGCCAGTTCTCCTGCTACTGTGGGAGATCTCCTGTGGGAAGCCCTGACCCCGTTCTTCTACTCAGTAGGTCAATGAGAAAAAAAAAATGCTGGGGAGATCGTCATTGCTCTGACAATATGAAGTCAGTTGCGGCCTGACCCCATAAGTAACTTCACATCATTGGGACAATGGCTTTTTGAACCTCCCTCAAATCTTCCCCTGGTAACCCTTGCTGATTGAATGCTAGAAATAGGGCTGGCAGTAGGAATATGGGGGAAAGGGACATGGTGAGGCCACTGAAGGGCAATGGCATGACATCAGTTCCAGGAAAACCCGGAAGTGACATCATAGTTCTCTAGGAACTGCTGGAAACTCTGTGGTAAAACTTGATCTTTGTAAATGCACCATGCCTGTTTTGTCTTGCTATGAAAAGAGCAGAAAAGAGAAGGGGAAGTGGATGAGCTTGCCCGCCCTTAACCACACTAACTCAAAACTCCTGAACTATTGATAGACATGGTAACTAGGTGGGGCCTTTAAACCACAACACAGGTCCATAGTGCTGGTTTTGCAAATTTGTCCAGAAGGAGATGCTCTCAGATTTGCTTCTGACAGTGGTTACTACCCAGTTTATTTTTAGCACATCCTTGGGAGTAAGGTGAAGGTGTGTCATTACTGAGCAGAGACTTGAGACAGCTGTGGAATTTTCTGAATTCTCAGCATCCAAGGGAACAGGGTTTGTGAGTCTATTTCCTTGCAGGATCTTATTTGCCAGGTGATATTATTTATTAGTTGGAGTTGGGGCGGGGCCTCTGGAAAATATCTTAACTCATGGAGTAGTTTACATAGAAGCAGGAGTCCCAGACCATTAGGTCTATATAACAATGGCAATGTCTTGAATTGTGCTTGGAAACAAACTAGGAGCTAGTTGGTGGGGTTTCCCCCCCCCCATACTGAAGAAATGTGCTCTCAGAGACTTGCTCCAGTTATCAATCTGGCCATTGTGTTCTAGACCAACTACCATCTCCAAGGTAGCCCCATGTACAATGTGCAATGGTAATCAAAGCCATTTGTGGCCTGAGCATGTACAACCATGACAAGAGCAGGGGCCACAATTGGCACATCAACCAAAGCTGGTGGAAGATGATTTGTACAGCAACTGATAAGTGAGCGTCCACCACCACCACTCTTAGTGATATCCGAATCAGAGCTAGAACTCTAGAAATGGTCACCATCCTGAAATGGTCAATCACTTTTCAATAGTCTGCCTCTGTCTTCTTTGGATTAACCTTCCATTTGTTAGCCCCTGTCGAACCGACTACTGAGTCCAATAATTGCTTGAGGACATGCATTCCATCAGAAGAAATAATGTTCCTTGGTTTGGGATCCCATAGATTTGTTCTCCTAATGCCCAGGCTTCCCCTGGCACGAGGAGTCTTCCCTTCGTATATGAGGAGAAGACTGCTTAGGTCAGAGGGAAGCACTACTGTTAACAGAACTTCTGCTGGATCAAAACCCGTCTGTCTGTGTGCCCTCATTCATGTAGAAGTTAAATAAGGTTAAAATACAGAAAGCACGCTTGATATGTGATTGTATGTACAGTTGGATCAATTTTTTTAATGTGTGTATGTTTTAGCTAATATGTGCATCTGTAAAACACTGCTCATTAAAAAAATCTTTATGAGATGTATATTATATGATCCCATGTGCACTGATTTTTTAAATTGTCTTGGTGTAGTGGTTAGGAGTGTGGACTCTAATCTAGGAGAACTGGGTTTGATTCCCCACGCCTCCATATGCAGCTGCTGGTGTGACCTTGTGTCGGTCACAGTTCTCTCAGAGCTGTTCTCTCAAGAGCAGTTCTCTCAGAGCTCTCTCAGCCCCGCCTACCTCACAGGGTGTCTGTTGAGGGGAGAGGAAGGGAAGGAGATTGTAAACTGCTCTGAGACTCGGAGTGAAGGGTGGGATATAAATCCAATATCTCCTCCTCCTCCTCCTTCCTCCACACACATAGATTGATAATCTGGGAGAATAAATGCAAGTGAATTGAAAGAATGAAACATTGCAATAAACAGATGGGTACAAAGCACAGAGTGAATCCTAAGGAACAAAACCTGGTCATCTAGTTTCCTCCTCCAAATGTGGGGTGGTATTGGTGTTGGTGGTAAGTGCCGTCAGATCACAGCTGATTTATGGCAACTCCATGGGGTTTTCAGGGCAAGAGATGTACGGAGGTGGCTCTGCACCCTTGCTATTCCTTGGAGGTCTCCCATCCAAATACTACCCGGGGCTGACTCTGCTTAGCTTCTGAGATCAGGCTAGCCTGGGCCCCCCCAGGTCAGGGCCTCCAAATGGGAAGAAAGGACAATTAGCAAATGGGGGGGGGGCGTTGTTAGAGGCCCTTAACAAGTATTCATGAACTAGCGGCAAAAGCTTCTGGTGCGGTAGGGGGAACTGCCTGCCTTTTGTGCCGGCGAGGAGAAGAAAGAGGCCAAAAAAAGAAAAGAGAAAAAAGCAGCACTGTTTTCATCAGTAGATACACCTCTGGAAGCGAATTAGCCGGCGCAGATTGGATAAAGCTTCTACACCCTCTGGAGCAGCCGTGACAGTTTGCTGGCTTGGGCTTTTGTCTTCTGCCAGTTACTCCTTGCTAGTGGCACTCTTTATTTATGCTTCAGTACCATGTTATCCTCTGGGCTTCAGACAGAAGGGACCTGTCTGTAAGTGTTTTGGATGTGGTGTTAGAAAGGCCGAGTGCAGCAAAACACACATGCAACACTGCCCTAAGATCCCTTTCAGTAAGGCAGCTTGGCTTCTTCTGGCAAGAGGTTTTGTGTCTCTCCCCCCCTTTCTTTCCCCTTTCTGCGCAGCACACACTGAGCATGGCTCGAGGTGGTGTATCTATCTGTCTTCCACTAGAGAGTGTCGCAGAGTTATTGGAATGAGCAAGAGAGGAATCTGAATAGATACATTAAATGTTTTTTGCATATGTGCAGATAAGCGCGGGGGGGCGGGGAGGAGGAGACCATCTCAACCCTCTTTACCGGTTTACCTGCCTGCGGTGTGCATATATTAGTTCCTCAGTTGGCAACATGACACAGTCCAGGATGGAATAAAGGAAAGTTGCATTATTGGGTGATGGGCACCAGTGTATTTACAAGGGGCCTCTGGTCCAGGCGATTTTGCTTCTCTCGTGTCAGAAAATCCTTTCTGTGAAATTACTTTGTGTCCAAAGAAGCCCTGCAAAGCCATTAAAGGTAAAAGGTAAAGGTTTCCCTTGCTTGAAAGCCAGTTGAATCCGACTCTAGGGGGTGGTGCTTATCTCCATTTCCAAGCCGAAGAGCCAGCACTGTCCGAAGACTTCTCCGTGGTCATATGGCCGGCATGACTAAATGCCGAGGCGCACAGAATACTGTTACCTTCCCACCGAAGTGGTACATATTTATCTACTTGCAATTTCTTGCTTTCAAACTGCTAGATTGGCAGGAGCTGGGGCCAGAGACGGGAGCTCACTCCATCACGTGGCACTGAGGTCTCAAACTGCCGAGCTTCAGGCTTTCCAGTCTGCAGATCAACGTCTTAACCTCTGAGCCACCACTGCTCCTGTGAAGACATTACACGTTGCCTAAGCTGTATGCACACAGGGCGGAATGAAATTGTACCAGCTGCCTCCAGCCTTCCCAAATGTTGAATGACATGCTGCTGGGGAAAGGCCATTTCTGTTCCTCTCTATGCAGGCATGATTTTTAATGCCTTTGCAGGACTTCTTTGGGAGAAACTCTGTGGATATTTTGGCTCCTTCACCTTTGCGTAGCTGAATTTCTATCTGCTGCTTTCCTATTGGCTTGGTGGAACAGGTAAGAACAATTAATGTGCACTTCTCTCTCTGTGTGTGCGTACATACATGCACACAAAATATCCAGGTGCGGTAGCCATGTTGGTCTGAAGCAATAGAACAAAAATTTTAGTCCAGTGGCACCTTTTAGACCAGTAAAGTTTAATTCTGGATATTAGCTTTTGTGTGCACACACCCTTTTTTCAGGTACCTGAACAAAGTCTGAGTTCAGGGCACCTTTAAAATCAAGAAGCGTGCATGCCCATGAAAGCTTATACTCAGAATTATACTTTGTTGGTCTTAAAGGTGCCATTGGATTCAAACTTTGCTCTACAAAATATCCAGTTACATTAATATCACTTTGTTTCTACTTATCTGTTCCTGGTTCTTGATTTGTCCTGCTCTATTTAGTTTCACACTCTTTGAAGGCAGTTTATGTGGCCTTTTTAGCATGGTGGGATCTGTGTTGCTGCAATGTAGGTCATGGTCACATGGTCATTTTGATCGGGTTTCACTGCTGTTCCCTCTTGCATTTAAGATTGCTGATCAGAAGGCCACATCCGTCTCCTGCACCAAAGTGGGCTCACTCACACAATCCTCCCGGTTCCCTTGCGAGTTTCCCTACACCTGGAAAATCTAGGACTTTCCGGACATTTGCGCTTTGAACCCACAATTTCACCGATCTGGACAGCTATCTCTCGTAATGATAGCGATTAGGTCATCTGAACATCCTTCTTTCAATGTTGGGTTTTTTTACAAGCTTCCATCATTGTGCGGATGAGCAATCCTGTGCTGAATAAAATCAATGTATAAACGTTCAAGTGCACCTATAGACTCCAGCACTCAGTTGTTGGTTAATTTTGTTTGCTTTTTTTTGGGGGGGGGGAACCTGCAAGAACAAGGGAGTACGGTAAGTCCCAGTGAGAGCGGTGATTCAGCCATGTGTATATGCGCATGCACAAAGCCAATTTTCTTAAAAAACAAGCCGTGATGCCCAAGTGGTGGTGCAGCTAACTGAATGGGGCCCAGAGCCTTGTTGCACGATGCAAGCAGTTCAGGGAGGGATGTGTAGTCATCCCAACCCCCAAAAAATTCCCAATCAAATCTACAGTGGAAACAAATTGCAGTAAGCTTGCTGTGTGACCACACCCATAGAATCAGGGTCATGTGAATGGGACTTTGGTTCAGTATTAAAGACTCCAAATGCATCCCAAAGGTAGACAAGGACTCCAGTGCCACTGGACTGAAGGGAGAGGTTTATTGTGCCCACAACATGAATGATTAGTAGCAAAAGAAGAGGCCAAGATCAGCAGCAGTATGATGTGGTTGTTTGAATGTCGAAGGGGGACCAGCAAGACTTGGGTTCAAATCAGCCATGAAGTTTGCTGGGGTGGTCACCATCACTCATCATGACCTACCCCAGAGGGTGGCTGCAGAGAGGTTGAGCTCCCTGCAGGGATGATAGAATAAAAATCCTTGACCATCTCTTACATCACTTAAGCCATCATACCAGAACTCGGCAGTCTAAGGTGTCACCATACCCGTCATATTTCCCATCTGGATTATCCTATTGCTGCCTCGTTCTTCTCATGCTTGTCTCAAGATGATGACCCTTATTCGTTCTGAGCCTTCCAGTGAATTGACCGGACTGCTCAATAGAAATAACCAGGGCTCTTTTTGTAGCAGGGATTCCTTTGCATATTAGGCGACACACCCCTAATGTAGACAATCCTTCAAGAGTTTATAGAGCTCTTCTTACAGGGGCTACTGTAAGCTCTTGGAGAACTGGCTACATTAGGGGTGTGTCGCCTAATATGCAAAGGAGTTCTTGCTACAAAAAGAGCCCTGGAAACAACTGTTCTTGATAGATGTCCTTGGTTTTATTTATTTAGATATTTATACCCCACTTTTCTCACCAATAGGGACCCAAAGTGGCTTACAATGACATTCTCCGTGCCACCATTTTATCTTTGCACAAACAACCTGGAAAGGTCGATTAGAGAGAGAAACTGGGCCAAGCAAACCTTCAAGCTGCTGTGGTAGAGTGGGGATCCAAATCTAGGTCTCCCAGATGCTAGTCTGACGCTCTAACCACTATGCCACATGGATTTTGATATGTCAGTCAGTTAGCTTATTGCGTTAGCTTCCAGCCACAGCAATCATGAAAAGAATAGAGTACAACAGGACATAAAAATTATAAATCACCATTAAAATCTAAATATCCGTTAAAACTAATAGCTATAAACTACCAATACTATTCAATAATACCGACATAAAATACATCATACAAATTATTACGGGATATCATTTATCTATTATTAAACATATCTAGCCAGATTTTCCTCCTGTTAATGGCCATCCATCCATATTTTGCCACTTTGAGGGTAATTTCCCTGTTCCTACTGGCTACCATTATTGCAAGACAGTCCTAGTTTTGCCTGGTAGGCTATCGATTATAGGTTTAATATATATTTCCCTAAAAGACTCATATATTTTACAGTCAAAGAAGACATGCACGAGTGACTTAACACTACCATCTCCACAGTGGCATAAACATTTTTCATATGGTATCCTCTTATATTTACCTTCCAAAACATCAGAAGGTAGGGCCTCATAACGTAGTAAAGTAAAAGCTTTCCAATGGCCATTGTTTTCTAAGCTGTTTATATAAGGCATCGGTGAGACCTTATCCTTCCCTATTATATAAAAGCGTAGTGGTCGACTGGCATGCCCAAATAAGGTAAAAATGAGCGGCAAAATAGGTTGGCAGCGGGGGCTGCCACTCACCACTGCGCCCTGCCCATTGGCTGGTGTGCCTGCCTGCATGGGCTCAGTCCCGCCCACACAGCCAGCTCACGGCCTCTTTGGGCTGTTCTACACAGTCTCCCTCCAGCCACCGACTTGGGCGGCTGTGTGCTGTGTGCCCAGGCTGGATGGTGGCCTCCCTCATCGCGCGGCCAACCCCCCCGGTAAGTCACTCCCGCGCCAACATGACTGACACGATGGGGAGGCCGCGGCAGAGCTGGCTGTCCTCAAAAGGGAGACAGCCTCCCTCGCTCGCCACTCCGCCGCTGCAGGAACGACCCGGGAAGGGGAGCCGGGCCTGGCCTCGCCCAGAGGCCACTGCCGCCTTGCAGGGGGCCGGCGCCTCCATACGCGGTACGGCTAGCGCCTGTTGCATCCCCCCCCACAATGGGCCTTGCCGCTAGTTCATAATACTTCTCTCCAGTATCTTGTTGTTAACTCTAGTCAGGTAGTGTTACCTTTCCACATCTTGAATTCTTTGTTTAACCAAAGCCTTAGCCTGTGCCATATTCATAGACAATAGATAGAAATTTTGATATGTATGGTCAAAGATAGCTTCTTGGACACTGCTCAGTGTCGACCAGAGCCTGAGCCTGACGCTTGATGAACAGAAAAAGATCCTTCTAGAGGATCCCATAAGAACATAAGCAGAGCCCTGCTGGATCAGGCCAGCATCTAGTCCAGCATCCTGTCTCACACAGTCGCCAACCACTTCTCCTGGATGGTCCACAACAGGGCACAGAGGCCAAAGCCTTTCCCTGATGTTGCCTCCTTGTTCTGGGATTCAGAGGATTAGTGCCTCTGAATGTGGAGATTCCCTGCAGTCACCATAACTAGTAGCTATTGATAGATTTATTCTCCATGAGTCTATCTAATCCCTCTTTCAAGCTGTTTATTCCTGTGGCCATCTCTACATCTTCTGGCAGCAAATTCCATATTTTAATCACTCTCTGTGTAAAGTAGCATTTCCTTTTGTCTGTCCTGAACCTACTGTATGATGGGAGCCAGTTTGGTGTAGTGGTTAAGTGCACGGACTCTAATCTGGGAGAACCAGGTTTGATTCCCCACGCCTCCACTTGCACCTGCTGGATGACCTTGGGCAAGCCATAGTTCTGGCACAGCTGTTCTTGGAAAAGAGCAGTTCGTGTTAGAGCTCTCTCAGCCCCACCTCCCTCACAGGGTGTCTGTTGTGGGGAGGGGAAGGGAAAGGAGTTTGTAAGCCACTCTGAGGCTCCCTTGGGTAGAGAAGGTCGGGGCATAAATCCAATCTCTTCTTCTTCTTCTTCTGCCCATCAGCTTCACTGGATGCCCTTGAGTTCTATTATTTTGGGAGAGGGAGAAAAATTTCTCTTTCTCAACTTTCTCCACCCCATGCATAATTTTGTAAACCTCTATCATGTCCCCCCCAGTTATCTCTTTTCTAAACTGAAAAGCCCCAGAATCCTCAACCTTTCCTCATAGGGATAGTGCTCCATTGCCCTAATCATCTTGGTTGCCCTCCGCTGTGCTCTCCCCAGCTCTGTTTGTTGAAGACTGACTGCCATTAAAGGAAGAGTTTCCAAATTCCTAATTAGCACAGAATCTTCTGAAACGTCTTCTGAAGACTCTGTTAGTTTTTACCCTGTCCCTCCAGCAATCGGGAAGTACTGCTTTTGTTCTCCTCTATAGCTTGTCAGATCCCTAAGATGAATACTTTCCTTTCCAAGTCTTAATGCTCGCAATACCTTTTCTTTCCAATCTCCACTTAAAGTACCGGGACTTGAATCTCAGATCTCTCACCTGTGAGCGATGCCAAACTTCATTGAAATCACATGCAAAAAAAAGGAGTGTCTTTGGCAATCCATTAGTAATTTTTTTTCCTAGCTGGAATGCAGATGTATGTGCCTAAGTAATGGAAGTGAAAAATTGTGTTAAGTAGTCAGCAAGTCTCCAAGGGAAGATCTGGACAAGGACTTCCAGTAATAGCATTAGAAGAAGATCATTACGGGGGGAAGAAAAGAAAGGATAACAGCACACTGTGACATTGGCCATGCACAAAGCAGTTTCTTAATTCTCTTTGAAACTTTGAAAGGCTTGATCCAACCAAACAGTAAAAGATAACAGCTGATTATTGCACAAACCAAGCCAAAAACTAAAGTAATGTGGTTATCTTAACTTAGTGAGATGCTCTGGGAAGGAGATTTTTGAAAGTATGATGGCACCACACAAAAGCAAACCCTGTTCCATGTGTTTATAAATCTAACTTAGTGATGTGCAACATGGTATCCGCCAATGCTGTCCATATGCCTTTTCAACAGAGCTTCTCTTCCCCAAAGCAAAGAGCCAGATCTGGCTTTCTTCCACCTCAGTGGAGTAGGAGATGCTTTTCAAGCCCCCAAGAGTGATCCGTAGGGACCACCCATTCAGAAACAGCTGCCTCCATTGTTGGTTTGCAACCTCCCAAAATTGGCCCCAGCATTCCATGGTAGCTACTTTGTGGTTGTGTCTGCTCCCTGCATGGGCATTAAATATGCACAGAGAGCTGGGAGTCAGAGCACAATGACAAGCTTGGCCTCCTAGTCTACCTATAGTAATTGGAGTCTACATGTGGTCAGGCGTCTCAGAGCATAGAGCCAATGTCTCTATATATGTCTTCTAATGAATGCATATGGGCCAGGATATAGCTTGCTGCCACAATCCCATTCCAGCCCTGTAGTATATTTCTTGTATATTTTTATCCTTCCCTTACTCCAAGGAGCATGGAATGGCATGTCTGGTTCTCCCTTCCCCATTGTATCCTTGCAACAGACCTGTGAGCGATGATGTGCTCTGAGACAGAAAGACCAACCAAAAATCACTTTTGTTGTTGTTCAGATGCACAGTCGAGTCCAACTCTTCGTGACCCCATGGACCACATCACGCCAGGCCCTCCTGTCTTCCGTCGTGCTCTGGAGTTCACTTAATTTCATGTTCATTGCCTCGGTAACACTGTCTAATCATCTCATCCTTTGCTGTCCCCTTCTTCTTTGATATTCAGTCTTTTCCAACATCGGGGTCTTCTCCAGCGATTGCTCCCTTCTCATTTGGTGGCCACAGTATTTGAGCTTCAGCTTCAGTATCTGGCCTTCCAGGGAACAGTCAGGGTTGATTTCTTTTAGGATTGAAAAGTCACCCAGCAAGCTTTAATTCAAAGTGTGGATTTGAACCCAGGTCTCCTAGGCAGATCCTGCTATAACCACAATACACCACTCGCTCTCTTTATGCTTTCAGTACCCCTACTCCTCAGAAATCTGAAAAGGGCTTATGTGTGTGTCCCTGATATCTGTCCCTTTGTGAGTTTTGTTGCTCTTCCTGTACATATCATGTATATGTATATATCTGGAGCCAATTTGGATGTTTGAGATATTGGGATATGCCCAAGCAGAAGTCAAGAAGATAGTAAAACTGGGACATATACTGAAAAATAAAATGGGCTATTGAGGCAGGTTTTATAAGTTGACCAGAAGATATGTTCTTGATTTACTGCAGGACAATCCAGAAATGTTCTTTTTCTTCCATCACTCTACGGATAGGTTTCATAAAAAAGAATTCTAGATTTTCTCCAGATAAATCTATATTTCTGGATTTGCCTCTGACGTGCAGTGGGAGAACAAACTCTTAACAGGTTCATAAACCCCAACTGAAGCATTTTAAAATATGTATTTGAGTTGCATTTTTTAAAAAGCAGCCTTCTGTGGAACTCAAGACAAAGAGAAATAGTAAGCAGTGACTGCCGAAGCAATTAAACCAGATTTTATTTTATATGTGCTCAGTACTCTTACGAAAATGATAATAACCCAGGAGTTTAAGATCCTCTGATGCCTCTTCATAAAGCAGCTTGTATTTATCTCTAACTATCACATAGGAAGCAGCTCCGGAGGATTTTTATTGTCGCTCGACAAACAAACAAAAGAGTACTTAGAATTCATCATCCCTTTGAGGTTAGAGGTGGGAAAGAAGAGCTGTAGGAATGCTCATTTGTTTGTTAACTAACAGAACAACAAAATGAAAAAGAGTTCATCTCATCATTAGCAATAAAAACAGACAGGGAAAATAATGGCATTAGTAATATTAGTTAATTATCATTCTGGTGCCTGGCTGTCCAGTTTAGAGTTCAAGGTGAGTATAAACTAAGGGGTAGGGGAAGAGATAGAGGAAGTGAATGGAGAAAACTCCCCCTGAGGAAAACAACCCTGACGCCCCTGCAAATGGATCGCCTCCCCAGTGGATAAAATATGCCAGCATAGGTGAAGTATCATTAGATGAGAGAAAGTTGGGTGGAGAGAGACAGGGCTTTAGTGGATGTTAATGTATAGGCAGCCGACAGAAAGCATGGAGACTAGGGGATCAGCAGACCACAGGAGAAATAAATAGAAAATACTTGGGCTTTCATGTTCTGAAATTCTAGTATAGTAACAAGGCATATCATAGATCAGGGGTCCCCAACCCTTTTGAGCCTGCAGATACCTTTGGAATTCTGACACAGGGTGGTGGTCGCAACCACAAAATGGCTGCTGCGGGAGATAGAGCCAACCATAAAATGGCTGCCACAGCTTACCTTCAGTCACAAAGGGAAGGGCCTCGTGCTGTGGTGCCAAAGCAACCTTTTAAAAAATCTGCACAGGCAATTAACTCTCCAACAGCCAATCAGAAGCCCACTTTCTACAAATGCTTGGCAGGTACCAGAAAAGATGTCAGCAGGTACCGTTGTGTCCGTGGGCACTAGGGGTGTGCATTCGGCATAAACCGAACCGAAAAATACCTTATCGGTATTTTCCGGGTATTATTTAAACTGAATTAGGGGTCATTTCGTAGAAAAAAAAGATCAAGAGCTCATTAGCACAACTCATTAGCATAACTTATGTGCATATGCCACACCCCCTGACATCACTGGAAGTATGTCAGAAGGCAACACCCAAAAAATCTCCAGGTATTTCCCAACTCAGAGCTGGCGAGCCTACCTGGAGAAAAACTGCTTCGAAAGCACAAAGCAGAAATGTTTCAGAAATCCCTCCCCAAATCTCCCCAATCCTTCCTTATATATAAAAGGATTTTCGTCATACCTTATATGGTGTAAATGCGCGCCGGAATCAGTTGGCTGAGGGACCTGTCAGTCAGAGACAGGGTCCCTTGCCACTGGCTGCCTTGCTTGCCTGCGTTGCTGCCATTGGCCCGCCAGCTGCCGCTCAAGACTGCTGGTGTGCCATTGGCTGGGAGGCGGGAGGCGAACGCTGCGAGCGAACACCGCCACCAGGAGCCAGGGAAGGGAGGCTGCGATGCCAGCCGACGGTGCTGGCCGGGGAGCGAGGCAGGGCCAGTGCCAGGGGGACGTTGCAGCCCCGGAGAGACGGAGTCTCAGCGAGAGGGACAGCGGAGGCTGGGGACGGCGGGTGAGCTCCTTCCCCAATGGCCACCAGATACGCCTGCCTCCAGCACCTTCTTCGCGGGAAGGGGGCCTGTCTAGCGCCCGTTGTCTCGGTTCCACAACGGGCTTCCCTTCCTAGTCAAGATATAAATCCTTAGGTGCTTGAGCAGAGCAACCTCCCTCTCAGCTTCACCCCACGTGTCAGGGCAATGACTATGTTCCCCCATCAGCATCGTACTGGTGTGCAAGGAGGTCCCAGGCAGCATAAAGTGAAGGGCATCCCCCCCCCCGTCCCATCCTATTTCTTATTAGATGGTTCTGGTATGTCCCTGGCTCATGATAATCGGGTGGGATGGAGCACAGGAAGAGATACTTCCCCCTCCCTCTCCCCATTCCCCCTTGCTCACTGTCTCTCTCTTACTCACACAAACACTAGCCCAAGATAACCAGGGCCAATGCCAGGTTTTTTTGCACACTAGGCGAGGCTACCTTCTGGTGCCCCCACCCCCTTTGTGCCCACCAATTTTCAAACATAAATGCATTTTAGGAAGAATGAAAAACACATTAAATTTGAAATTGCTAATTTCTTTTTTTTAATTGTGAGAACAAGCAATCTGTTGCAGTATCTTTATCCTGAGAAACCAAAAGACTTGGACTAGATTCAGTGCAGGTGAATAGCTTTGGGACAGAGGATACTGCTTCCATTAGCTCCTTTCTCCGTAGTTTGAAGGGAGTTGTATGCTAGAGAAGACAAGCACAATGATCTACCTCCAAGGGCTGTTGTTAGGGCTGTAAAATTCACAAGAGTATGAAAGATTTATGAACTCTTATCCCATCTTAAGCTTTCATGTGCTAAAGCCCACTTCTGCATCAGCAATGCTGCCAATACATGGAGCCACCTTGTATTGAGTCAGAAAGCTGGTCTATCAAAGTCAGTATTGTCTATTATGAGGAACAGTGGCTTTCCAGGGTCTCGGGTAGACATCTTTCACATCACCTAATGCCTGATTCTTTTTGTTTGTGTGAAAGATGTTGGTATTGAACCTCAGACCTTCTGCATGCAGAGCAGATGCTCTACCACTGAGCTATGGCTCTAACCGCCCCCCATTGCTAGGTCTGGTAGCCATGTAAATCTATTAGGAAAAGTAAAACAAACACACAGGGTTGTAAAACCTTTAAATTCATATCCAGTTGTTCTAAAGCTGTTGAGTTTTTCTGAACTGTTTATCAGGATAGGTATTCACTAAAGAAAACAAAAGAAAAAGGAGAAAAGTGGCCTGGATCCATTGGAGAGGTCTATGGACAGAAGGGATGTCAACTTCTCCATCTAGCTGCATCCCTAAATAACTATCCCTGGAGTGTCAGAGTAGAGCCTACTCAAAATTCTGTCCTTTGGTGTAGTGGTTAAGTGCACGGACTCTAATCTGGGAGAACTGGGTTTGATTCTCCACTCCTCCACTTGGACCTGCTGGTTGACCTTGGGCAAGTCATAATTCTGGCATAGCTGTTTTTGAAAAAGAGCAGTTTCTATCAGAGCTCTCTCAGCCCCACCTACCTCACAGGGTGCCTGTTGTGGGGAGGGGAAGGGAAAGGAGTTTGTAAGCCATTCTGAGACACCTTTGGGTAGTGAAGGGTGGGGGTATAAATCCAATCTCCTCTTCTTCTTCTTGTATGAAGTGGAGACATCAATATCAAAGGCTTTTGCCATTCTCAGCATCTGTTCTCTTTGCTAGGAGTTACTGGAGTTGGATTGTCCATAGTATCATCAGGTGACGGGTCTGAAGCACTTTTGAAAATATAACGAGATGCTGCAGTGACCTCTTCTTCAAGCTCATGGTACGAAAATCAGAATGGAACCAGCATGGAGTGGGCCTCCATATATCCCCTTATATTCAGGACATACCCCTCCAAAATTTGAGGATGATGTCCAGCCCATCTATTGAAATAGGATGGCAACATATAATAAGAATACTGAGGAGGGCCCGCCGGTTGCCAAGATAAAGGAAGTCCCCATTCTGATGGCACCAGTTGTCCCACAGGGATGCTAGGTTGGCCGTCATCTGCATCTGAAGAGGGACCAGCAAAGGAGGCTAGCTGAGGTGACAGGGTATGTGGGGGAACCAGGATGACATCCTGGTCAGACTCCAGACCTTCAGAAGATTTGATATTGCCAACTTGGGCGTGGGCTGAGACCGATTTTCCACAAGCTGCTACTCTGCCCTCATTCTTCCCTTTCCCCTGATTGTATGCATTAATTTCCTACTACTTGCTGTGTGGCTGCATTTTGACCCGCAGCTTCACTCGATTTCCCCCTTGTCCTCTTGATCCTGTTTTTTGAGGATCGAAAAGATATGGGGAAAATTGGGTGAAGCTGTGGGTCAAAATGCAGCCATGCAGCAAGTAGTGGGAAATAGATGAATACAATCAAGGGAAGGGAAAACCGAGGGCAGAGCAGCGGCTCGTGGGAATCGGTATCAGTCTTCTGCTTGTGCTTTGATTTCTTCTGCTTCTTTGTAAGAGGTTCCGAATGCTATTGGACCTTGGTCTAAGGTTCTTGATAAGGCAAACTCAGATGCCTAAATTCTGCCTCTGGGGTGACTGAAGCAGCCCTTTTTTGGAGCCATCCTGATTGTTGGACTTGCAAGAACCAAATGGACCAATGGAGGCCTGGAATGGGATTCAGTAGTCCGGACCAGGGGAAACAGACACAAGAAGAAGAAGAAGAAGAGATTGGATTTATACCCCGCCCTTCACTGCCCAAAGGCGTCTCAGAGTGGCTTACAAACTCCTTTCCCTTCCCTTCCCCACAACAGATGCCCTGTGAGGTAGGTGGGGCTGAGAGAACTTCTAACAGAAACTGTCCTTGAGAGAACAGCTGTGCCAGAGCTTGTGACTGACCCAAGGTCATATCAGCAGGTGCAAGTGGAGGAGTGGGGAATCAAACCTGGTTCTCCCAGATTAGAGTCCGGGCACTTAACTACTGCACCAAACTGGCTTGAACTTGAAATCACTTGAAAGACAGTTGAGCTTGAACTTGAAATCACTGGTCACAGCTGAGGAAGACAAAGCTTTCTCCCACAACGTGGCTTTCAACCTAGAGGCCCTATCTGACCAAGCCTTTGGGGTAAAGTGCTGGTAAACTGGACAAGCTCCAACATTGTTGGGCCTCTCCTAAGCACAGGAGGCAGAGTTCATGCTCGTTGTTGTGTGCCGTTTTTGTTCCACATTTAGAACTTTTCTTAAACAGTGCCTTGTACACCATGATGAGGGACCACAAAGACAACAGACAGGGAGAGCCCGTTTTATGATGGGGCTTGCCTCCTATGAGACGTGAAAAACAATACTTTGAAGGAGAAAAAGGGGTCTGTTTTATCCACAATGATGATGTACATCAGTTGAGCATGCTAGAAAGCTTCCCATCCTTGCAGTGGTGAAAAAGGAACTGAAGGAACGGGGCACCTGCTGTTGGTGCACATGATGCATTGAGTGGGGATCCTGCACATGCACCAGCTCAGAAAAGGGTGGGGCACCCCCTCTTTGGAGTTTTTAAGCTAGAAAGAAAATGTCCGCAACCGGCCTGGAAGATGAACGTTGTGTACAAACTCTGAAGATTCCCCAGGCTTGATCCTGTCATGGCTGCACCATAGTTTGATGGTTGCCTCTGAGAACTGTGCAACCAACGCGCAATTTCCCACCCAGCATCCAAACAGAAACCAAGTCAGCTTTGACTCTGCAAAATGTCGATGAATTCTTCAGAGTAAATCAGCCCTGTCAGGCTGATGTGGAACCGTCTCCTCCTTGTGACATAATATAATATGAAATGATATTGAACAACATGCGTTTGGCACTAAATTGTTAGCGGGTTTTAGCTTTGACAGCAGCAAGTTTATTGCTTTAATCCCAAGGTCTTTTAACCCTCTTTGACATAAATTGAGGTTGGCTTTTGTGGAGAGGAAGGGGGGGGGGAAGCCCTCCACTTCACTCTTTCTTCCTTTACCTAAAACTGCTTTTAACAATTTATGCTCATACATCAGACGCTCATTTTGAGTGACAAAAAGAAAGAAAAAAGAGAAAGATCTATTAGAATAGAAGGGGGAAAAGGGTCACCTTAGGTTAAACAATATAAGTCTGTCCTGGTAGGCTTGTCGCAGCTTTTTCTCTGGGTGACTACCAATTCTGGGTTGTAGAAATACATTCTGGTGGTAAAAATACAATTTGATAATAGGAGGAGAGAGGTGCCCTGATTGTATTCTCAAGATCGCAGACTTTTTATACTTCATTTCGATCAGCTTGAGGCATATATCATTCTCATGTTTTGGTTTTAGAGTCACTGCTGCGGGGTACGATTTTGGAACCACACAGCAACTTTGGGGTTTGATTCTTTAAAATGATCATTCATTGTGGATTCTTCACATGCAGGGAGGAATTAAAATGGCATTAAACGTAAGACTAAAGATGTTCATGGGGTGACATCTACAATTCTATTGTATTATGTCTTGTTTATTATCAGTGTTGGGATATTGATGATCCCAGGTCAAAATTCCTGTTTAGATTTGACCGTGCAAATCAAACTTATGAGCTTTTATTATTATGCCATTTTCCTGGGGCTTTGTTCTGTGTTGTTTTGATATGTATGTGGTATAAAAATGCAGTACAAATTCCATAAGGAACAAATCAGAAACACCCAGGCCAAGTTCAGACTGGCAGTTTGCCCTGAGAGAGGTGCGTTTCAGCAATACTTCACAAGCGGATTAAAGGGGGCGTTCACACAGGCACATCTGTCTGGCGTTCCCCAGCCGTACTCAACCCGTCTTGTAATGCTTCATTCCCAAGTTAAAAAAATACCTGTTAAAAGTGGTATCAAATCCTGGAAAGTGTGTATATCCCGCACCAACACAGTGTGAATGCTAAAATACGTGATTTTGATTGTTTGCTCATGCACATATGCGCATATCTCCAGATTAGCAAAACAGAAAGCTGCGCCTTACAGCCGCGCCTTTGGGCCAACAGTGTGAATGCTCCCTCGTGCCTCCTCCCCGGTATGCTCCCACGTCAGTCGGCGCAGTGTGACCGGGAAAACCTGGAACAGTTTGTTCCGGGGCTTTTTTGCCACGACTCGCTCCCGCTTCAAACTGCCACTCTGAACTCAGCCCCAGTTCTATTTTTTGTGGCCCCTGCTGTTGCTGACTTTTCTGTCCTGTTTCTAAAATTGGTGACACGCGATATGAGCTACTGATTTTAATAGCAATTAGTTATTTTTTATTGTTTTTATTGATACATGTTTTACTGAATCTGTTTGGGAACATGTTAATGGAGTGTTGCAGCCTATAAATATTTCTAATAGTCTGTACCTCACAGGAAGAGTTGGCTTGTTTCGTTAGATGCTGCTTCCTATTGATTTCAGTAGATGCCTCTGATACGTGAATTTTGTATTTCAACACCAGAATAGTGATGGAGCTGCTTCCACATTGTTTTCACATTGCTCTAGTAGAATTTGTAAATGGAATCCTTGGTGGTAGGACATATGAAGTATATCAGTCTTCTGGTTGTGGCTCTCTAGGGTGGTGTGGTGATGGCAGAGGAAGGAAGGAGCTGCAAAATTTATCTAAACCACATGGGTTATTTCATTCCTGAAGCAGCATCCAATTCATTCATTCATTCATTCATTCATTCATTCATTCATTCATTCATTCATTCATTCATTCAAACATTTATACCCCACCTTTCCATTCTGGCTCAAGATGGCTTACAATTCCATTTTTTAAATCAAGGTGGGCAGCCACGTAGGTCTGAAGCAACAGAACAAAATTAGAGTCCCGTGGCACCTTTAAGACCAACAACGTTTTATCCAGGGGGTGAGCTTTTGTGTGCACGCACACATAGTCAGACAGTGAAATGGAATTACAGAACATAGTTGTGTATATATAGGGGTAGCTTGTTAAATTACCATGCAAATAGTAAAGAAACCGAGCTTGTCATTCTTTTAATCCATTAAAAAAAAAATCTTCACTATTTTGCATGCTAATTGGACAAGCCACCCTCTCTCTCTATTTTTTTTTAAATTTTATGCCACCCTCTCTATATACAACTATGATCTGTAATTCCATTTCATTGTCTGACGAAGTGTGCAGGTGCGCAAAAGCGCACACCTTGAATAAACCTCTGTTGGTCTTCAAGGTGCCACTAGACTCTAATTTGGTTCAATTCCATTCTTTAAAAATGGTAAAACACATTTATTCCCTCCTTCCCAAGAAAATGCCTGCAGCTTAGAAACCTTCACAAACAGAATGGCTTTACAGTGCCTCCTAAAAGCTATTACAGATGGCATTCCCCATATCTGGTCAAGGCCCCAGTTCCACAAGTCAGGGCCACCACAAAACAGGAACAAGTTCTAGTAGATCCCAAGTGTGCCACCATAAGTGGGAGAATAACTAGAAGGTAGGTGGAGCAAGGCGATGTGTTTTAGCAATTCTGTCTGGGGGCATTTTATAATTGTTGGTTTCCTCAGCAGGTCAAATAGTGACCCTCCCCTCCGAGGACTGTTTCAGGTCATGAAAATGGTGCGCGTGGGGGAGAGATTGAAGCTCTTTCTTCATGAGTGCTACATTCATAATCTGAGTTGGGCACACACAGAGATGGGGCCTGGAATTCTCCCAAAATTACACCTGAACTCCAGACTACAGAGATCAGGTCCACTGATGGAAATGGCAGCTTTGGAGGGTGGACCCGATGGCATCACACCCTGCTCTCATCTCCCTCCTCAAACTCTGCCCTCTCCAGGCATTTCCCCCAACTCTCCTGAAATTTCCTAAACCAGAGTTGGTAGTTTTACAGGACACAAGGTGAGAACCCCAGAAACAACCTGAGTACTCCAAGACCATGTTCTTATGAAAGCCAATCTGTACCTGATACTGGGCACATGTGATTAGATCTATGGATGTGTAATCAAGTCTCATAATGTAGTGATAATGTGGCTAATACAGACTATGGCTACGGTGCTAAGGTAGGACAATTTTAATTGTTCATCATAATACCACCACCATGTTTCCCCAGCTGAAACAGACCCATCTTCAGAAGAAGGAAAAGGAGGAGGAGGAGGAGGAGGTGATTGGATTTATACCCCACCCTTCACTACCTGAAGGAGTCTCAGAGTGGTTTACAATCTCCTTTTCCTTCCCCTCCCCACAACAGACACACTGTGACACTGAGGTAGGTGGGGCTGAGAGAGCTCTCTCAAGAACTGCCCTTGAGAGAACAGCTCTGGAAGAACTTCTGTCTGACCCAAGGTCGCACCAGCAGCTGCATATGGAGGAGTGGGGAACCCAGATTAGAGTCTGTGCTCTTAACCACTATGCCAAACTGGCTCTCTGGTTTTAGCCACAGTCAGGGAAAAAGTAAGACGCACAATGTGGGAACTTGTTCTCATTTCCCTCTTTAGGAGCTAAAAGCACTGGGGGGGGACCCTTCCGATCAGGGAATGGTACGAGAATAAGAGGTGAGCCTCCTCCTTCTGCAAGGTTGCTGTCCAATCCATAAATCTTGTAGTTAATTCTTTATTCCAAACTGCACCATGGGAGAGCCAGTCAAAGGTCTCCAGCCTCATGTGCCATTGGTCCATAGCAGTCTACGGTGGTTTCTTGTTTTATTTCCTGGTATAGATGCAAAATGGCTACTCTTAGGCACAGGGTTGCGAGCTCCAGGTTGTGAAATTCCTGGAGATCTGAGAGTGGACCCTAGGAGGGCCGAGTTTGGGAAGAGGCACAAACTCAGTGGGGTTTAGTGCCACAGAGTCCACTCCAATGCAGCCATTTCCCCTTGGAGAACTGATCTCTTTAGTCTGGGAAGCAGTTGCAATTCCCGTTGAACTCCAGGCCCCACCTGGAGGTTGGCAAACCTATTTTCAGCACGGCTCATTTAGTTACATGAGACCAGTAGTTATCAACCTTTCCCCACCATTTTTTTTTTTGCAGAAAAGGCAGCATTTTTTTTCTTGCTAACTATAACATCAATAATTTGGAATGCGTTCCTAACCTTGACTTCTCTGTCCTCGCCACAGCACACTGTGCTTGGTGTCGGCTCTGAAATGCCTTTTTTCCCTGCCGTTCCACACTCCAGAGTTCATCTGAGTTTGCCCTTGAACTTTCCTGACATTAAAAATAAATACCGAGAGCATGCTGGAAAATGTATTTATGTATCGTTTGCAAACTTTGGCTACTCCTCCATCCCTTGTGCCCTCCGGAGTGCACAAACTCAGAGCAAATATATAAAAGTTATTGGCCGGGATCCAGATAACTGCGTAATTACTCCTGCATCCTCATGAAGCTTTCGGACAGGGGTCTGTCCCACTGCACTCTCCCGTTAGTGTGAAAAATACTTTTGAAACTGAGGGACAATTGCCTGGTATGTTAAGTGTCTGTGAGTGGATCTTCCAAAGTGTAGTTTAAATTCTATTTGGTTAGTTGGATCGATTCAAAATTGTGCCCCACGATTATTTGCCAGTGCTTAAAAACAGAAACTCTTTTATTTATTTGTTTATTTCCTTCGATTGACATCATCTCGCTCTCCCCGCAAAGCAGACTCAGGGTGGGTTTCAACTTAGAATAGTCCACAGAGTGCAGATTTACATCATAAAAACCGAGTAACAAAAATATATATAATAAATGCAACAAAATAAGTACAACACAATACTATAAAATAAATTATACCTCAACAGACGAAGAAGAAGAAGAAGAAGAAGAAGAAGAAGAAGAAGAAGAAGAAGAAGAAGAAGAAGAAGAAGAAGAAGAAGAAGAAGAAGAAGGAGGAGGAGGAGGAGGAGGAGGAGGAGGAGGAGGAGGAGGAGGAGGAGGAGATTGGATTTATATCCTGCCCTTCACTACCCAAAGGAGTCTCAGAGTGGGTTACAAACTCCTTCCCCTTCCCCTCCCTACAACAGGTAGGTGGGGCTGAGAGAGCTCTGACAGAAACTGCTCTTTTCAAGAACACCTCTGACAGAACTATGGCTTGCCCAAGGTCATCCAGCAGCTGCAAGTGAAGGATTGGGGAATCAACCCCTGTTTCTCCCAGATTAGAGTCTGCGCACTGAACCACTACACCAAACATAAGAGCAACTCACGGGGGGAAGAAGGGAAAGGCCAGATTGAATTGGATACCCACTGTCTCAACTTGAAGCCTTGCAGGTCCTGTGGAACCATAAAAGCTCTCATAGGGCCTTAATTTCTGATGGGAGCTCATTCCACCAGGCAGGGGCCAGGGCTGAAAAAACCCTGGCCCTAGTTGAGGCCAGTCGGATATCCTTAGGGCCAGGGACCATCAGCAAATGTCCTCCGGGGCTCATATGGGGAGTACTAATACAAGTACTGACAGCAAGTGACTGAGGAGGTAGTGTCAGGTGTGGTGTATTGATAGTGCTCTAGGCTGGGAGGATACAAATTCAAATCTAACATTAGCAAGCAACTCACTAGGTGATTTTGGACCGATCGTGATCTCAGCCTATCTTACTTCACAGGGTTGTAGTGAGGACAAAAGCACGTGGGGCTCTTTAGCTTGGAGAAACGACAGATGAGGGGTGATATGATCGAGGTTTATAAGATCACGCATGGGATAGAGCAGGTAGAGAAAGAAGCACTTTTCTCCCTTTCTCACAATACAAGAACTCATGGGCACTCAATGAAATTACTGAGCAGTTGGGTTAGAACAGAGAAAAGGAAGTACTTCTTCACCCAAAGAGTGATTAACACATGAATTCTCTGCCACAGGAGGTTGTGGCGGCTACAAGCATGGATGGCTTCAAGAGGGCATTATGTTTATCTATATGGAACAGAGATCCATCAGTGGCTGTTAGCCACAAGGTATATATAGGAACTTTCAGTCTGGGGCAAGTGATGCTCTGTATTTTTGGTGCTGGGGGGGGCAACAGTGGGAGGGCTTCTAGTGTCCTGGCCCCACTGGTGGACCTCCTGATGGAACCTGGTATTTTTTGCCACTGTGTGACAGAGTGTTGGACTGGAGGGACCATTGGCCTGATCCAAGATTAGCTTCTCTTATGTTTTTATGTTCAAAATGAAGGCGGGGAAACCTGTGGATGTAGCTCCAAGCACCTTGGAGGATGGCCAGGGTTGCCAGAGCTGGGCAAGGAAATACCTGGAGATTTCACAAGTGGCACCTGGGAAGGGAAGGGTTTAGGGAGGGGAGGGACTTTATAGGGATGCCAGCCTCCAGGTGGGACCTGGGGATCCCCAGAATTACAGTTTATCTCCCAGTGGCAGAGATCAGGTCCCCTGGAGAAGATGGCTGCTTTGGAGAGTGGACTTTGTGGCATGTACCCCACTGGGGTTCCTCTCCTCCCCAGGCCCCATCCCCAAATCTCCAGGAGTTTCCCAACATGGATCAAGCAACCCTAGCCCCTCCCAGCCCCTGGCAGGGGCCAAGGGATACTTGGCAGCCCTATGTTCAGCAGGGTACAATGTCATAGAGTCATAAGAACATAAGAGAAGCCAGTGTTGGATCAGGCCAATGGTCCATCCAATCCAACACTCTGTCACACAATGGCCAAAAATACCAGGTGCCATCAGGAGGTCCACCAGTGGGGCCAGGACACTAGAAGCCCTCCCACTGTTGCCCCCCCCAAACACCAAGAATACAGAGCATCACTTGCCACAGACCAAGAGTTCCTTTCTATACCTTGTGACTAATAGCCACTGATGGACCTCTGCTCCATATGTTTATCCAGTTCCATGGTAGTCCACCGTCCAAAGCAGTCATTTTCTCCAGGGGAACTGGTCTCTGTCGTCTGGAGATCAATTGTAAACAGAGGCTGGAGAGCCTAAAGAAAGTGAGATAAGCACATCACAGAAAGGTGCCATTTTACAAGACTTTCCCCTTCTCTTTCACACAAAAGAGAGCACCTCTTCTAAGATGTATTTTCTCTTCAGAACAATAGTTTTCGGATCATATGCAAATATATACAGCGGGGGTGCCAAACATTTTGGAGCCAGCAGGCACTTTTGGAATTCTGCCACAGCATGGTGGGTGCGACCACAAAATGGCTGCCGTAAAATGGAGGCGGCACCAGCTACAAAGCGGTTGTCCCAACTTTCCTTCAGTCACACAGTGAAGATCCTTGTAATGTGGTGATAGTTGCTGCCGAAGCAATGTTTTAAAATATCTGCACAGCCAATCAAAATCCTTGCTGGGCAAAAGCCCCACCTGGCCCTGCCCACTTTCTAAGGTGTCAGCAGGTGCCATGACAGCTGTGGTCATCACGTTGGGGACCCCTGACATATAGAACTAATTGATGAATCGGTTAGAACTGATGCAATCAGTCAGCTAAGGTTTCAGAGGAAAGAAATTTTAGACAATTAGTTGCTTCAGTTTTAATTGACTTTTAATTAATCACACAACATCCATCATTCCTTTGGATCTGGACGCTCTCTATGGGGACCAGCACTTGCCTAACCTCCTTTGGTTTTGATACATGTGAGTGAGTTGCTGTTGAATTTCCCATCCCGGCTGGTTTGAGAATCAACTCAAAAACTCCCGTTTTGATTGTGCTTCTCCTTTGAGTCAGAGGAACTGGGAATTCTTTATTTTGTGCCATTTTCTGTTTCTTCCCCCATCGAAGGTACACATGTTAGTCATTATTTGTGCATTAATTGTGTATTAAATCGTACAAAGCATATAAGCCTCCCCATAATGAGTTAACTAAAATGGGTAAAAGAAAAATCCTCATAGCAATAACATATAAAACAAAAATAAAATAAAATGGGACATACTCATAGGTCTAGGTAATGGAGAAGGGTTTGCGAAGTTTCTAGTAGACTGTAGTTGCATCATCTTTCCGCATACAAATCAAACAAGAGGGAATCAATTACTTGTGACTGACAAAACTTCCCGGGGGTGGGGGGAGGTGCCTGCTGGGTCTTAGTGCTCAAAGTTTCCTCTCTGGGCACTGAACATTATAACAGGCCAAAAGATGCATGAACACATGAAGCTGCCTATGACAGCCCCACCCACTTCCCTCTCTTAGAGGCAAGATTTTTCCCTTTACTGAATGGTAATTTGTCTTCTTCTTTGCTGAAGAACTTTGGCTGCCCCACCCTGCCCCAGTATGATATTTTGGCTGTTGGCTCAGCCCAGGAATCTGTGGGAAGGATTGGGAGCCCCCTTTAACTTATACGGCTTAAATGGCACTCGAGAAGTTTTTATATTCCAAATTAAAAAATATTTTATTAAACACAGAGGGGAAAGGTCAGGTGAAATCAGGGGTTGGAATTCCTTTTCTTTTTTCTTTTGGAAATTTCTGAGGTAAAACCAGTATATGCGCAGACTTTAGTTCTTATGTTTCAGGCTAATGAGGGTTTCCTAAGCTTTTCACAGTGACTTAGATCTGTATGCTGAGAGGCTTTTGTTCCACTGTTTCCCCCAAACACTTCAGTACACTTTTTTAAAGTATTCTCGGACTCTTTTGGTTTCCAGAAGGCTGGTACACTCTTTCCAGTACCCAGACTTCTTCTCTTGAAAGTACTTGTTTTGAGTTTTTAACTGACTGTTAAGGCAGTTTCTAACCACACCAGACCAGTGATCTTTGCATTCTTCAGAGTTAACTCCCTGTTCAACTGGGTAGGGAAATTCTCACTTGAAGATCTATTCCCTTTCTTTGGCCCAAATGGGAATCTCCATCTAACTACCCACTTGTCCTTGCTAACTTCCCGCAGTTTCCTGTCTGTATTAAACTGCACTCAGTCAGGGCTGAATTCCAAAACTGTCAGTACTCAACTCTTCTCAGCTAGGGCTGAAATCAGACTGAATCTCCTCAGCATCCAGTTCAGAAGTCTTTCTATGCTCAGCTGATGCTAACCAATCAGATCTCTTGGAATAGTCTGTCACTCAAGGCTGTGAAGAATTACTCCTTTACAGTCCTTTATCTGTTTATACAGTACTTCTAAGCCTTTAAAAGTGCAGTCCGTCACACTGCCTTATACTGAATCAGACCCTTGGTTTATCAAGATTAGTATTGTCTGCTCAGACTGGCAGCAGCTCTTCAGGGTCTCAGGTAGAGGTCTTTCACATAATCAGCTACCAGAGCCATTTAATTGGAGATGCCAAGGTTGAATCTGGGACCTTCTGCATGCCAAGCAGATGCTCTATCACTGTGCCATGGCCCTTCCCATGCAAATAACATACCAATATTCAATGTATTGCAGCATATTCTTTTTTTATATAAAAAAAGAAAAGAGCATTTTAAAAGTATAATGAATAGCTTTTGTTTGCTATCAATGAATGTGCCTAAAATCCTCTTATGGCACAAAGTGGCCATACCTGGAAAAGGATGGTTACAATTAATGATTTATTAATCCTGTGTGAGGCATTGAGATATCGAGTCTCACTACCAAGTTCAACCTATATTTCTCAATGCTTCCTAAAAACGCCCATCCAGCTCCATTGGTGACATGATGAAAATTGATGTGTCAAAAATATGGGATGCATGCCAACTCACCGGTGTGACAAATGGAATTGTTGGGTTGCTGTATTTATTTTCTGAACACATAATATAAAAAAAGACAGAGAAGAAGAAGAAGAAAACTTCACTCGTGTAGCCATGTAATAACAGCAGATATTAAGTTTGACTATTCATCCATGCACTGGAAGACTCTCGATTGATGTTTAACGGAGGCTTCCCTAATTACGCCAGCCCTGGTACCTAGTTCTGTTCATTTCTCTCTTTCCCCTTTGATGCCTCACGTAAGTACCTATGACAGAGAACCTGGCTGGCCACACGGATCCAGGGGCTTTTTCAAGCAAAGCAGCAGCAGTGCCAGGATCTGACCCTCTGACTGCTCAAAGCATGAAAGCCATTCCTTTCCCCGGGCGCTTTCGTTGACAGGTCCCGTACCATCATATGCCTCTGGCAGAGATCATGGGAACCCTGAGTCCCTTAGCAGCAGTCTGATCTTTCAAGCATTTAATAGTGGCAGCCGTGGCAGTGTTTCCAATTCCCCTCCCTTCTTTTACACTTGCAAGCATGAATTCCACAAACATTTCTAGATCCTGACAGGACAGGACTTGGGGAATTCAGAAATGAATGGAGATCTTGTCCAGGATACCAGAAAAGCAGTGCCAGCCTGGACATTCCGCCAGAGAGTTCATCCTCTTGGGCAGCGTCTACGAGACCCTTTCCCCACGATTAACCATGTTTATAAAAAGAGCCTAATGCCATTTGACTGGAAGAAGAGACGTGGTGACATTTTCCAAGCGCCTTAACCTTGTCAATATGTACATTTTCCTCACGGAAGCTCTGTGACGTGGATTAGGCTGAGTCTCGAGTTAAGAAGGAGTACCGCAAGGACCCCCAGGTGGCCTTGTGGCTGTGAGAATTTGAACCCAGGTCCCACAGCCTAAGCCAAACAATCTAGCTACGCACTCATCTTTTTGCACAATCATTATGGGATTATGATAGATCCAGATTACCGGAAGCCGTGCCACAGCGACACTGCGCGGACGGGCAATCGCTATACCTTGGGGCGATTCCACCCAGTCATGCTGCTTGTGAACTTTGAGCACAGGAGCTCGGAAAGGCAATTGTCTGCTGTTCAAAAATATTGCAGTCTTTTCTGAATTGGGCACAGGGCACGGTTGACACGTGAAGAGCTCCAAAATAAGGATGACCTTGCCCCCACCTGAAATGAAGAAGCCCAATGTGTGACATGAGATAAACTAAGATTTGTTTCAATGGCTTTTCTGCACAACTCATCTTGTTCCCTAGAGCTGTTCACCCTGTCTAATGGCTGTGAGTGTTTTGTGCAATTCTGTCCCGTCCTGGTTTAGGCTTGCCAGCTCTGGCTTGGGAAGTTACAGAAGGAGGAGGAGGAGGAGGAGGAGGAGATTGGATTTATACCCGGCCCTTCACTACCTGAAGGAGTCTCAGAGCGGCTTACAATCTCCTTTCCCTTCCCCTCCCCACAACAGACTCTTTTGAGAACTGCTCGTGAGAGAGCAGCTCTGAAAGAACTTGTGACTGACCCAAGGTCACACCAGCAGCTGCATGTGGAGGCGTGGGGAATCAAACCCAGTTCTCCCAGATTGGAGTCCGCGGTCCTAACCACTACACCAAACTGGCTGTACACCAAACGGTTGATTTGTGGGTGGTGCCTGGGGAAGGAGGAGGTTTTGGAGAGGAGGGAGCTCAGCTGGTAGGTGATTCTATGCAATCGGCCCTCCAAAGCTGCCATTTTATTTGGGGAACTGATCTCTGTGGTTTGGAGATTAGTTGTAATTCCGAGAGAACCCCAGGAGCCCACCTTGAGGTTGCTAACCCTCTCCTGGCTAGAAGTTCAGACTGGACATCACCATGCCTTGGTTTTCCTCAGTTGCACTCTTATAGGGTTGCCAGGTTCCCCTTGGCCACTGGCAGGGGGACGGTGGGTGGGGTTGCCAGATCCAGGTTGAAAAACTCCTGGAGATTTGGGGAGGAAGACTGGGGAGGACAGGGACCTCAGTGATCCCTGTCCTCATGCCACAAAGTCCACCCTCCAAAGATCCATTTTCTACAAGGGAATTGATCTCTGTAGTCTGGAAATGAGCTGTAATTCTGGGGGATCCCCAGGTCCCACCTGGAGCCTGGCACCCCTAGTTTGAGAAGAGCTGGGTTTCCATCAGCCACTCTACCCGCTGAACAATTTTTTTTTAGTGTTCCTTTCTAACACTGAAATGCCAGTCACACTTATTTTGAGGGTTCCATGGGGATGATAGCAAAACATGATGCTTGGGTCAAGCTCAGTGGCTGTTTGTCATCGTTTTCCCACTTCCGCAAATCAGTGAGAGCTGGGCTACATATTATCTTAGACACTCTAAATCTGACCTCTCCATGTCACAACACTTGCTTGCTATAGCATCTGGGCGGTAGGGGTGAAGACCCTGATCTTCATAGCAAGAGCTCTTGAACTTCTGAGTGGTGGAGAGATGTCTAGCCATGGAGACTGTAGTTTTCAACAGCACTTCCATGGTATGGGTTCTCACTTCGCTCTGAACCTACCCACATGTTCGCTTATTTGTTTGTTTATTTAGAAAATGTCTTTGCAGGCTGTCCAGAGGTGGCTGAGCAGTCTTTGGAAGCCCTTCTTCGCATGCTTGCAAACCATCTGAGCTTTCCTTGGATGGTGGTGTGAGAGAGAAGAGAGTAAGTCAGAGCCTTCTCAGTGATGGCAGCAAATATTTTGGAATTTCTTTCACAGGGATATTCATTTTGCCATTTATTTGATGACATTCCAGGGTCTGATGAAAAGCTGTGCATTTCGGAAGAGTTTTTGGGATCCCTGGCTGGTTTGAATTGACATCTCTGTGGATTCTAAGATCCATTGGCTGATTGTTTTTACTGTCCTTGATTTCTCTTGGTGTTTTCTGTTGTCTGTTCTTGTGTTTTGTGTTTGAGACGGTCAGATGTTTGTGATCCCCATTCATCATCTCTCTTCAGTGGGTGGCATCAAAATTTAGGAATTTTCTCCTCAGGGATATTGTTGGTTGATGACTCTCCCCTCCTTTGCAATTCCAGATAAACAGCAAAAAACCAAAAGATTTCACAAGCTGCTAGTAGAAGGCTATATGAGATTAAAGAATGATGGGTCACAGTGTAATGCAGGCCTCCTCTAAAGAACAAAGGAATGCCTTGACTCCCCGCCCCCCCCAGCCCAGTCTCTCTCCATCAAGTCAACCAACCTGGGAAGATATTCTAGAACATTTGTGTACTGCTAGTAATATTCAAGTTGAAGTAGCATTGTTATGGGGAGGGGGATTTCTTTTCCCAGAATTCACTTCTTCAGATAGAGCCATCAATCCCTCTTACCCTCTTTCTTCTCTAAAAAGAGGGATTTCTCTTTCATTTCTCTATGAAGAGAAATCAATGCCCCTTTTTGTAACTTCAGTCCTTGAAGCTGTTTTATGTTACCCGCCAGGAGGCAGTGCTCTAGCAGGAGGCGAGGAAGTTTTGCGAAGACACTGCCTGCCTCTGAACAGCTGCAGAGTGACGTTCTGAAATTCTGGAAAACTTCCACTCCTGCCCCTCCTCTCTTCCGTTTTCTCTTTTGATCAAAATGGAATTAATTAGAGACAAACTTCAGATTCCTAAAAAGAGGAAAAGAAATGGGTTGTTGGATTTCAGGGAGAAATTAGGTAAAGAAGAGATCAGAGAATCAGAGAATCACAGAGTTGGAAGGGGTCATGTAGGCCATCTAGTCCAAACCCCCTGCTCAATGCAGGATCATAAGAGCATATCTCTTAACTACACTCAGCTGAGGGAAGAAGAAGAAGAGGAAGAGGAAGAGGAGGAGGAGGAGGAGGAGACTGGATTTATACCCTGCTCATCAGTACCCAAAGGAGTCTCAGAGCAGCTTACAATCTTTCCTTTCCTTTCCTTTCCTTTCCTTTCCTTTCCTTTCCTTTCCTTTCCTTTCCTTTCCTTTCCTTTCCTTTCCTTTCCTTTCCTTTCCTTTCCTTTCCTTTCCTTTCCTTTCCTTTCCTCTCTCTCTCCTCTCCTCTCCTCTCCTCTCCTCTCCTCTCCTCTCCTCTCCTCTCCTCTCCTCTCCTCTCCTCTCCTCTCCTCGCCTCGCCTCGCCTCGCCTCGCCTCGCCTCCCCTCCCCTCCCCTCCCCTCCCCTCCCCTCCCCTGTGAGGTAGGTGAGGCTGAGGAAGCTCTTTCAAGAACTGCTCATGAGAGAACATCTCTGAAAGAATTTGTGACTGACTCAAGGTCACACCAGAAGTTGCATGTGGAGCAGTGGGGAATCAAACCTGGTCAAACCGTGCTCCTAACCACTAAACCAAACTGGGTCTCCAAAGGATACTCTCCAATACAAAGGATTGAAGGGGGGAGGAAAAATCATTAGGAAATGTCCTCTCCTCTCAAATCTCCCCTGCTGGGATTGTATAATTTGTTATGAGTCTGAGAGGACCGGTGTCACCATCTCTTTTCCTTCTCCCCTTTAACTGACGCTCAGCTTCCCTCAGATGGCCATCTAACGGTAATGCTGATTCTATGACTCACTCAGGATTTAGGTAGATCACTATGAAGAGGCAGATCGTGAGAGGGGCGGCAGGAATGGATGAGTCAGTGCTGGGCTCTTGTGGCCCTTTCAACCTCCTTTCAGGCCCAGGGTAATGCTGACTGCCACTTTAGGATCAGGAAGGAATTTTCCTCCAGGCCAGATTGGCCCAGGGATCATAGAAGTTTTTCCCCCTTCCTCTGGTCATAGAGCAGGGGTCACTGGGGGAGTGGGTGGTAGCTGTCAGTTTCCTGCATGGTGCAGGGGGTTGGACTAGATGACCCTTTGAGTCTGTTCCAGCTCTCTGTTTCTAATATTTTGAATCACCCAGAGTATGCCGAGTCCTCTTTGAGTTATTTTTTTCCAGGGATTTGGGGTCTAATTTTTTTAAACCATAACTTGCAAAGTTATTTTTTTTCTGCCTAGCTACGGAGTCCCATGAGTATGCAGAAATCCCTACCATGTCGATGGGAGTCTCTGCTTTGCTGTTCTGCAGATAGGTACTCTGCTGTCAAGACTGCTATTAGGAAGAGTGATTCTTCTGATGTATTCCATTGTGTTCATTCCAGAATCAAGGCTGGGTTTATAGCGTTTATGTTATAGTCACACTGATGTGAGAGATATTTGTATATAGTGTTCGCTTTTAAGAGAAGAATGAGGACATATCACAGTTTCCTTGTGTTTACTTTTAAATGGCTAAGTTCATTAACATTTTATTACATAAATAAATTAGAACCAAACTGAAATAATAAAAAAAAAACTATCGAGATGGAAACACTGACAGAGTTGAAGGTAGTAGAAGCAATTTTTTTTAAAAAAAAAAGTACCGTAGGTAAAGAATTCTTGACGATTGCTCTTGTAAATATTTCAAAGTACAGATCGAATGTTTTATGGATCACTAAAGCTATTGTAAATACAGCAGCTGTATCCCAAATATATCATTCCTAATCCAAGGCAAAAGCAATAAGACCAGAGCTACAATGTGCACCTTTTCTTGCTGAATTGAGTGAGAAGGAGTCTGTGTACAACAGTGCTGCTTTCAAAATTCGCATTATCTGTGATTGGGAACAAAATGATCTTTTTGTTTCAGTAATGCACCAAAGGGGAAGCAAATAGTTCGCCCAGTCGTGTATGAATATTTTCCAGTTCTGAAATTATTTTTGAACTTAATTTTCTCTTTAGCCCAAGAAAAACCTAGGTGCAGAACGCCTAACAATAATAGAGGTAAATAAGCATCCTCATAAAGGAATTCTCACATACCTTGGCAGCACCAGCCACTTTGGTATAGTGGTTAAGAGTGTGGTCTTTATTCTGGGAGAACTGGATTTCATAGAATCATAGAACGTTAGAGTTGGAAGGGACCTTGCAGGTCATCTCATTCAACCCCCTGCAATCTGCAGGAGTGTAGCCGAAAGATAGCCCTACAACATACCCGAAAGATGGTCATCCAAACTCTGCTTGAAAATGTCCAGTGAAGGAGCATCCACCATCTCCCGAGGCAGTCTGTTCCACTGCTCAACCACTCTTACAGTGGACAATCTTCCAAATGCGGGTTGCTCCTGGCTTTTCGGCTGGGCGTTCACACTTCCCGGAAGCAGAATGAAGTGGAATAAACGGGCTCTCAGGGATTTGCTACGCTTTTACCAGGTATCTTTTAAATGCGGGAGCAAAGCGGAACAGCACGGGTTGACTACGGGTGGGGAACGCCAGGCAGATGTGCCTGTGTGAATGCCCCCTTTAATCCGCTTGTAAAACATGGCTGAAAGGTGGCTATACTGGGGCAAACCGCCAGTCTGAACTCAGCTATGTACGCTGATTTTGTGGAAAGGTGAAATAAAAATATTTGAGATAAATTTGTTGTCTGGAGGTCAATTATAATTCCAGGAGAACTCCAGGTCCCACCTGGAGGTGGCAATCCTCTGTGGAGTTTATTGTGCACTTTTCTTTTTCAGTCATTTGTGGCAGCCATGTTTCCTGGATTTTTCACCTGCCACACCACTAGAAGGGTTTTTTTTTGTGGGCCTTTGGTTAAATAAATAAATAAATAAATCAGGAATTGCTAGTGTGCCCCAAAGGCCCTCCTGTGACTTAGGGATGCCAGCCCCCAAGTGGGACCTGAGGATTTCCCCAAATTACAGCTCATCTCCAGACTAGGAAATCAGTTTCCCTGGAGGAAATGGATAATTTGGAGGGTGGACTCTATGGCATTGTACCTCATCGAGGTCTCTCCTCTCCCCAAACTCCTCCCTAAATCTCCAGGAGAAGAAGAAGAGATTGGATTTATACCTTGCTCTTCACTACCCAAAGGAGTCTCAGAGTGGCTTACTTTCCTCCTTTCCCTCTCCACAACAGACACCCTGTGAGGTAGGTGGGGCTGAGAGAGTTCTCTCAAGAACTGCTCTTGAGAGAACAGCTCTGAAAGAACTTGCAACAGACCCAGGGTCACATCAGCAGCTACATGTGGAAGAGTGGGGAATCAAACTCGGTTCTCCCAGATTACAGTCCGTGCTCTTAACCATTACAGTAAAATGGCTCCCAAACCTGGAGATGGCAACCCTGCCCCCACCCCCTGGCAACCATAGTGTGATTCAACAGAGAACATGGTGGCCACAAGAGGATGCTGACAGGAAGACAGCACCGCTGTGGATGGGATCTTCACAGGACAAGAAAATGTGCGCCATTTCTTCCACACAGCATGAAGATGCACTTAAGCTTTGTATTTTCTTAACGGACCAGAGTAAAACAATTTTGGGAAAGAGACCGAAAAGGATGGTTGCAGCATGATGTGAGAAGCTTCCAAGAAGTGCTTCAGTTTTGAAGCTAATGCAGATTAAAAAAACCCTCTATGTGGAAGCAACTGTTGCAGTGCTCTGATTGTTCTCTCTCTCTCTCTCTCTCTCTCTCTCTCTCTCTCTCTCTCTCTCTCTCGATTATCATCCCTGTAGATTTTGGTCACCCTTCGTTTAGCCATGAATGGTCTTCTGCCAGGCTAGAGTAAATTTGCAAGTTTCCCATGTCACTTTATGAGGCAAGGAATCAAACTTCAAACTAGTTTTGCTGCTGTTTAGGAAGGAGATTTAGGAAAAAAAACCCTGCAGAGTGTATCTATCTGCTAACAAGAGTAATTAAACATCTGGCACAAATGCAATTAAATATTTTGCTGTTGTGGCAGAAAACAATATACCAGGGGAAGCGATTTCTTTCCACCCTCCCCACCCCGAAGGCTTTGTATGACACTGGTTTTCCGACGAGGAAATCATCCTCCTTAAATGTTTTAGTTGTGACTAATAATACATGTTTTTTTAAAAAAAACTCTAGGTATTCACTGTGCGTCTATATCAGACATTAGAGATGCTCAAGCACCCGCAAGTTTGGTTCACGTCCTGCTGGCCAGTCACAAACAGTGAGCCAATCATTTGGTGAGCTCTTCGGGCATCTCCAATTGCACTGCTATCTCCCATGTGCTAGCAAGTTTGGTTGGAGAGCCAGCCTGGTGTAGTGGTTAGGGCATCAGACTAAGACCTGGAAGACCCGGTTCCAGTCCTCACTTTTCTGTGGAAGCATGCAGGATGACATTGCACCAGTCACACACTCCCAGCCTAACTTAGCCCACAGCATCTCCAGCCAATGGTCTCCAAGTTATAGAGATCAGTTCCACTGGAGGAAATGGCTGCCTTGTAGGGTAGGCTGTATGGCATTATATTCTGCTGAGGTCTCTCCCCTCCCCTCCCCAGGTTCCACCCCCTAAATCTCAAGGTATTTCCCAACCCAGACCTGGCAACCCTATTATTGTTACCCAAATACGCAGTCTCCTAATTAGTTGGGGATACCTGGGATTCTCCACCAATGCTTACTGGGATTTTTTTCCTTAAAAGAACTCTTGAAATAAATCAGGCAGATGTTCAACTGGAAAGGTTTTTTTATTGCTTGAAAATAAAAACGAGCAAAAAGCATTTACACACTGAAAACACACACAAGGTAGCTAAGACAAAATCAGTGAGGAAAGGGGGAAAGCATAGAATGTTAGAGTTGGAAGGGACCTTGCAGGTCATCTAGTCCAACCCTCTGCACTTTGCAGGAGTATAGCCAAAAGATATCCCTACATACCTACAACATACCCAAAAGATGGTCGTCGAGCCTCTGCTTGAAAACGTCCAGGGAAGGAGCATCCACCACCTCCCGAGGCAGACTGTTCCACTGCTCAACCACTCTTACAGTTAGGACATTTCTCCTGATATCTAGCCAGTATCAACTCCCTCGTAATTTCCACCCATTAGATCTAGTCTTGCAACCTGAAGCAAGAGATAATAGATTTGCTCCATCTTTTACATGACAGCTCTTCAAATACTTGAAGACTGCAATCATGTTCCTTCTAAGCCTTCTAACCTTCTCACTATCCTGGTTGGCCTCTTCTGGACACACTCAAGCTTGTCAACATCCTTCCTAAAGTGTGGTGCCCAAAACTAGACACAGTACTCCAGGTGAATAAGCAATTCTGGGGAAGACTATAATTATTAGTCTTGAAGAAAGAGGTCCATGGAGGCAGCAGCAAAACAGCCAGCATTTCATGGAGAGTAAGAGAGAAGACTCTACGGATTGAGGGTGTGAGTATGTATCCAAGAACACACACACTGCACTGGTGGCTAGGTGCTCTTGATATAGGGTAAAATGCTCCCTGGGGCAAGCTGACATATTCACCCCAAAAACAATAATTTAATGGGGGGTTCTGAGGTGGACAATGAGTTGGGAAAAGCCATTTACAGTCACGCCTCCAGGCCAGCAGTCTGAACGCTCCCGCGTACCTCCTCCCGGTATGCTCCCGCATCAGTCGGCGCAGTATGATCGGGAAAACCCAGAACAGTTTGTTCTGGGGCTTTTTTGCCATGACTGGCTCCTGCTTCAAACTGCCAGTCTGAACTCAGCCTAAGAACCACTGGAGGAGAGCTTTCAGCAATGTGAGGCATGTATGTAAGGCAAGGCCCCTTGGATTGCCAACTGGGGTGTTACAATCGTACACAACCAAAGAGGAAAGGCGCATTTGTATGCTACTTGTTGGTGCTTAGCTAGAGGGACTAAATTTGAAAGAGAGGCCGTGAATCCCAAAAGGTTTGAGAGTGACAACGATGTAGCATGAAGGGTTGAATCCAGCAATAATTCCTACCGACATGAGGGATTTCCATTAACTAGGTGACAGTTCCAGCTTGGCAAATTTCTGGAGATTTGGGCATGATATCTGGGGAAGATGGAGCTTGGGGAAGGGAAGGAGCTCAGTAGGAATGTCGTGCCATAAAGTCCACCCTCCGAAGCTGCCATTTCTTCCTGGGGAACCGATTTCTGTAGTCTGGAGATCAGTTGTAGTTCTGAAAGGCCATTCCCCACCTGGAGGCTGGCAGCCCCGCCACCTGTCGATTGAGACTTTATCACCTTCGTTTCCCACTCCATACAAGAGACACAAAGGGAATGTCAGAGGTCTTCCATGGAAGTCGGGGGGGGTGGGGGGCTGGGGGCTGGAATCAGCAACATTCTGTAAGCAGAAATATTTATTCCTTGCTTCTCTCCCCAAAGGGACCCACATTTGCAACAATAGAAGGATTTCATTTACAACAATAGAAGGAAAGTGAAGCAAACAAACAAATAACCAGCTGTATTTTGCCTGACGCCTCGGGCCAGTTCTGAATCCAGTGGGCCAGCTCATCCAAGGTCACAGGGCCTGAACCGCAGGCTATGAGTGTGAATTGCCAGAACCAGCCTATTGAGTATTCTAGACAGAGGGGTGCCCAATGAATTATTCCTCCTCTTCTTCCTCTCCTCCAGGTACTCCTAGATAATATATTTACAGTTAAGAAAATATCGCTGCATACTGATTATGCTGGACTCCCCTCCCCCACGCTTCTTAAGAGTAGAAATAAATGCAAAGTGTTCATCTGCACTCCAAGGAGAAGGCTTTGAAATAATAATTGCTAATAGTTTATGTTTGGAACAGACGGCAGGCAAGGAGCAGGGGTTGCGGGGGCCCGAGAGCTTTCTTTGCTGCTTTAGCTTCAGTGCCCTTTTGGAAACAGACACTTGTGCTGAAAAGAGGCCATGATTGCAAATCAAGAAATAAATATCTCTCATCTAACAGGTTTGGTATGCAAAATTATCCTTTTGTTTGTGAAAAGGAGATGCCCTCCGAATAGGAAAGGGTTGAAAAACTGGCGTGGCTTGTATGAAAACATTATTATTGTGTATTCTGTTCTTTGCAGGGTGGCAGGCAAATCTTGGCAGATGGAAGGAGGCTTGAAATGGAAATGGAATTTTTAAACTTGGAAACCTAACACCAAATGGTAACTCCCATTGTGGGTGCTGAAAGCACATCCCAGTATTTCCCTGATATGAATTTTGGAAGGCATGTTCCGGTATAAAGCATGTTCAGGTGTGATGCAGGAGTCCAGCTGTCATATGACTAGTAATATGGTCATTTACATAGGTATGCTTTGCATAGTTTGGTGGGTTCCTTGCAATATTTAATTTTTAAAAAAAGAAGGTGGGTTTGCGCAAGCGCAGAAATCTTGGATTTGGCAATTCAGTAGGTCAAGAGATCACTGCTTATAGAGTGTGTGGTTGTCCACCATGCCATGTACATCACAATCTGTGATTGCTGGACTTCTGGCTTTTTAGGTTTTTCAAACCTTTAGTTTAATGCTGCCCTTATGGTTCCAAAGTTCTGTTTGCAAACATGAGATCTAGAACCTTTCTATTCTGATCTTCCAAAACAGAAACTAGAGATCCTAAGAAATTTCAAAGAGACACAAGGCATGGCCCCAATCGTTCAGTAAACTTTGGCATGATTTGAACTGCGCTGATTGAAAGACACCCTCATAGCACCGTCCTAAGAATACTTTCCTGGGCTTAAGTTTCAATATGTACATTTCAGTGGGATTCTGAGTACACCTGTTTTGGGCTGCTGTCTTTATGACAAGAAAGGGTAATTGCAATAATATGGTAATAAATTATTGGAATCTCAAAGGCCTAAAATATCTGCAATTTCCATACTTCTGCTTTTGTGGGGTAGATTTCCCCCCACATTTACATGTCTTTGGGTTATAAAATATTACCCCATATGGTGGATCCCAGTAGTTGCCCTGATTCCAGGATAGATTTTGTTTGGATAAAGCATTTCCATCAGCTCATTCTAAATAAACCTTTTGGATCTTTTTTTTTTTTTGCTTTGTTTCTGTACTTTCTTAAATAAAAAAGCTGAATAAGGCGAGGAAGCATTCAGAAACCTCTGCCTGGATACAGCTTCAATTATAGGTTTGCCTGCCCAACAAAGAAAATGTGGTGTGTGTATATATATATATTTTAAATGCAATAAATTTGAACAAATGTTGTGGTCTAGCTCCGTGTTGCTGGCATTGTATGTCACGATGCCTACTGGGAAACCTGACATTAAAACATATCCTTGGTTCTCACTTAAGCCAATTTTATAGGGCAAGAAAAGAAAAGACAACATTTTGCTATGAAAGCACCTTCTTCCATCTGGCAAAATGGCTTTCTGGACTCTATTGTGGCTCATTGTCTAAAAATAGGATGAAGACAAATTGTTATCATTTGCGAAAGCCCATGACAATAATGATAAATGAACAAATTTTTTTGCCCTCTGAAGTCATTGCTTAAGGCTTTCTCTGGGATCAACAATGTTAAACTGGTAAACTTGCCTCATCTGCATCTGCGGAAGGTTTACAAATGGCTTTGTAAACAATTTTAGCCAGAGCGTTAATCTCTCCTCCAGAAGTAGGGCTTCCATGATCTATGATTGATTTGCAATTTAAAATGACACTGAAACCCCTGAAACAGATATGAGAGAAACTTTCAGTGAATAATGCTTTAGTTGACAAGAAAAGATAGAGCACATCTTTCATCTGATAGTGGGCTGTTTTTGATAAATATTGTTCATAATGGAGAATTTTGGAATCATTAATGTGTGGATAGAACATTACTACTTTTTGACTGGAACCTCAGAAGCAGTTTTCTTCAGCAGCGGTTCTTGTTAGCCGGGAGAGCCTCAAACAATGTATCTTGCTTTAAAAAAAGAGCTGGAGAAATTTTTCCCCATTAATTGGATCTCAAGTTCAAATTCGTACAAGCCAAAGGGGAGCATCGGGATAAATGTTGCTTTGTAACTGGGGTGGATTTTTGGGGGGGCGTTTATGTCTACAAGGAGCTTCTTTTCCTCCTGAAATTAAAAAAAGAAAGCTGCACAAATTAAATGCAACTTAATTTTCTTTTAGTTTACTTTCGACCCTGCATCTGCTGCTTCGAAGGGCAGCCTTGAATGGCTCTAAAATGCTAGTCAAATAACTTATTGATGTATTATTGTACTGTTTATATAGTATTTATTATTTATATTTAGGTATATGATTTTAGGTAATGCATTAATTAATGTTGTTTGTTCTGCTTCTGTATGGGCTTGTGGGCCATAATAGGATTGACTTGACTATATGGGAAGCCTGTGCATATATGCATACATAAATAAATACAGATTTTATCATGTGCTAGGGTCCTTGAGCATGCAGAAGTGTGTGGGGAAAACATTATGCTGGGCCCCATAACATATCATGAGCTGTTTTTGCACCTGTGCAAGATGTGGAGGCAGTTTTGGGGCACTACAAGATCTTGCACAAATACAACTGCAGTAAATCAGTTTACATTTCTGCTTGTGTATCTCTAGTTACGAGCCACAGAGTAGGGAGCTCTGCAGAGTACACCAAGATGGGTCTTAGCCCCAAGGCGCTTATTCACCAAAATCCGCACATTAGAGTATTAACAAAAGGATGGGAGGGAAGTAAAGGTAGAGATAAGTGGGAGACGAATCTGCGTCCATTCCAGTTTTCATTCCAATTACACGCACTTAGATTTAATTTCAGTAGGGAAGGGATTTGTGCCAAAAGCTTCATGGAAAAGGTCGGTGTTGAGCTGGGATTTGAAGGAAATGAAGAGCTGGGAAATTACAGGGTTGGATCCAGACAGTTTTTGTTCACTCAATCTAGCCCAGTCGCTTCAGTCCTGCAGTCCCTGTCCCACATCGCAAGCACGGCCTAAGGGGATACCTCTTCCCTCTATTCACCTTCTCTTTATTTCCCAATGTACTTTCCAGAACTCTGAACCTTTACTTGTTTGTCTGTTTATTTAAAACCATCTGTAGCCAGTTTTTCTTCAGCGAGTTGAAGGTGGGTAGCAATCTCTCAGATTAAAAATGGCCTACTGGTGTTTAAAGTAACATATATAGATATATAAAAAAGCAGATGCAAATGAGTTAATGAAATTAATGCAAACACCCTCTGAAATCAGGTCATTTCATGTTCCTGCTGAAGGCCAGTAAGTAGGAGGTTGAGTTCAGACTAGCAGTTTGAAGCACGAGGGAGTCGTGGCAAAAAAGACCTGGAACAACATGTTCCAGGTTTTCCCGGTCACACTGCACAGACTGATGTGGGATCATACCAGGGAGGATACGCAAGGGAGCGTTCACACTGTTGGCCTGCCCCTGGTGGAGGTACGGCTGTAAGGCACAGCTTTCTTTTTTTGTAATTCAGAGATATGTGCTTATGCGCATAAGCGCTCATGTGCATAAGCACACAATAAAAAAATGTGGTTTTTATCGTTCACACTTTGTTAGTAAGGTATGGATGCGGGATACACACACTTTCCAGGGTTTGCTACCACTTTTACCAGGTATCTTTTAAACTCGGGAGGGAGTCGAGTACGGGTTGAGTATGACTGGGGAACGCCAGACAGATGTGCCTGTGTGAACGGCCCCTTTAATCCGTTTGTGAAACATTGCTGAAACATGCCTACCTCGGGGCAAACTGCCAGTCTGAACTCAGCTGGAGATCTTTTGCTCTGTGCTCAGGACAACTAAATAGATGGCAGGGGAATGAGTTGTGGCCATTTGTGGTACTCTGAGGGTCAACCTACATGTTACAATTTGTCACATGCAATGTCTGGGTTCCCTTGACCTGACTTTAACTGACACAGTCAGATGTCAGATACAAGAGAACTCATTTCCTCAAGTGCATGGGTCCTCAATTCAGATAAAGACTGTGGTGTAGGGGAGAAGTGGCTTCAGCCTTCCCCCATGCCATTTTCCTGAGCTAAAATGGCCAAGATACAGCTGTTGTCTTTGAAGAGACTAGGGGGCGTGCATTCAGACATATCCCAGCCGAAAAAAATAGCTGGAAAATATTTTTTCGGCCAAATAGACATCCAAGCAATATACATTCGGCCAAATATACATCCAAGCAGCTTTTCGGCTATCCAAAATAACCGACCCTCCTCCCAACCCTGACAATATTTGAGATTTTGGGGGGGAACGCAAGATAGCCAATGTTCAAAGGTATTTAAAGGGATCAGAGTTAAAATGTGTTTAAAAGGATCATTGAAATGCTTTGTGGGTGAAATCACAGCTTGGAGAAGCTGTTTAAAGGGACTGCGAGGCCTTTAAAAACCTTTGGAGTGAATGTTCATCTTCCAGAAGGCGTTTATAATGAGAGGGTGGCCGTGTACAAATCCTGTACTACAAAGCTGACACAAGTCCAGAATGAACTTTCTCTAGCTTATTTTCCACCCAGGGTGTTTTAAGGAGGGGCATTATGTAATTGTCTCCTTGATGGACACACACAGCTTAAATAACAGCATCACCAAGCTTTGACATCTGAAAGAAACCAGACTCACTGTAATCCAGGGCATCACTTTAGCATGTTTCTGTGGCAATACCTATGTATTTGTAGCAGGCGAATAAAAGGTCACTGCATGGAAGCAGAAGGAGCAGTGCACAAAGTGGTTGAAAAAGGGCTGACTTTGTTCCCAAGCAATCTTGGCCATTTGTAGGAGTGACCAATCCATTGCCGGTGGTGTCTGATTTATTTAAAGTGGAACAGGTCACTTGGAAGAAGAGGCAAGACCCTTTTAAGAGGGCCCATAATTGCAAGTTGAATTCCGTAGGTTTTATGTTCTCCTTGCTGTCCAAGATTATAGTTGTATTGACAAGAGATCAGCTGCCAACCTGTATTGTTCCTCCAAGAAAAATCCCTCTCCCTCCTCCCACACTGAAATATTCATTCGTTTAGAAAATGTATATGCCGCCTTTCCAGAGACAAAAGGGATGGGTGCGTGGGAAGGGCATATTTGCAGCAATGCTCCCTCTAAGCTGTGGGGTCTTGGGAGCAGAAATTCTACTTTGTGAGCTACAGGCATTAAAGTTGTGAGCAAGTGATTTGGCTATTGCTCTGGAGGCATCCTTCCTGAGCTAAGACAAAAATGTGTGAGCCGGAGGCTAAAAAAACTGAGCTAGCTCACACTAACTCAGATTAGAGGGAAAACTGATTTGCAGGTGGGGAGTTGGTGGGCGTTGCAGTGCCAGTGTGAGCAGATGCAAAGAGTGAAGGGTGGGCAAGTGAAGGATTTCCCCCAGACAATTTTTCAGACTTCAGTTCTCCCCTCCTCCTCCCTGTTACTGTTGGTTTTGCAAGAAGAAACTCCATACAGGTAGCATAAAGGCATCTCTACTTCTTCCCTTGTGGTGGCTAATAATAGTCTTTTTAAAAAGTGAGAAATTTGTTCATGGATTGTGGCTTTTCTCTACTATGAGTAATATAAAACACAATCTGAGACCTAGCGATTTGAAGTTTTTAAAAAAAGGGGGGGGGAAGCATCCGTGTTAGTGGCTTGAGCAAATTAACGTTAATAGGCAGAGTGTTTAATCAGTCCTGATAACCACATTCATTCGCGACTTTCCTGTTTTGAAGCATTTAGACTTGCTTTCGTTTTATTAATGTATTTCTTTTATCTTCCATCTGAATTGTGTTCGGTATGTAAAGTGACCAAAAGGTGATTAATGATGAATAGATTAAGATGGGACAGGGTATTTGAAAAATGGCTTAAGTACTGGATGTAAGTCACTGGCTATGGTCCCAAATGCAAATTCTGGTTAAGTTAATGACTGGAAAATCATGATGGCTTTAGTGTATGAGCTTCTGAATTATTTAGACTGGCTTTATAAACAATAAATAATTAGCATTTTACATGGGGGCTAGTTAATATGCTACCCATGCAATTATTTCTACAGGCGATATAGAGTCAGGAATCAAGAACCAACAAGAAGCTAATTTTTGCTTATACATACAAATTGTCAGAATGTCCTGCCTTTACAAGCAACAGTTTTGTCTTTCAAATAGCATCTCAGCATTTCATTACCATTGAAGAATGGTGCTTTGTAAGGTTATGGGGTCATTCTTTCCTTTTAGGAGCTATAGAGGCAAGGGAGGGGTGGTTACTGACATATCTACTTACACATCATCATTGTAGATGTACATTTTTACAACCCCTCTGGTTTCGGGGGAGCTTTATGAAAAATACATGAATGATGCTTGCAGATCAGGGGGGCTATCTGACTGAATTCGGGACCAAAAAGAGGGGACTTTTTTTAAAAAAAGTGAACCAGAATGGAACATGAACCTAAAATCTTTTGGTTCCTTTGAACCTGGATGGAACCCCTAACTAGAAAAAAGGGGGTTCAGTTTCAATTTAGGTTCCAGGGAACCAAAAGATTTTAAATTTGGATTCAGGTTGACTCCTGCGTGCAAAGTTGTTTCTGGTGGTGAACAAAAACAATGTTCTCCAATTCTTCCATCCTGAATTCTTTTTTAAAAATCTCTGAATTTGGCTATTTCACAAAATTTTAGTCAACTATTTTACACTGATGGTCTACCTCAGGGCTATTGTGTTTAGCATTTAGCCCTTTTTCAACTGATCGTAATATCTCCCAATATGTCAGTTGTGCCAGTTTGGTGTAGTGGTTAAGTATGAGGACTCTGATCTGGGAGAACTGGATTTGATTTCCCACTCCTCCACTTGCAGCTACTGGATGACCTTGGGCAAGCCATAGTTCTATCAGAGCTGTCCTTGAAAGGGCAGTTTCTGTTAGAGCTCTCTCAGCCCCACCTACCTCACCGCGTGTCTGTTGCGGGGAGGGGAAGGGAAAGGACTTTGTAAGCTGCTCTGAGACTTCAAGTGAAGGGCGGGGTATAAATCCAATCTCCTCCTCCTCCTCCTCCTCCTCCTCCTCCTCCTCCTCCTCCGCTGCTGCTGCTGCTGCTGCTGCTGCTGCTGCTGCTGCTGCTGCTGCTTCTTCTTCTTCTTCTTCTTCTTCTTCTTCTTCTTCTTCTTCTTCTTCTTCTTCTTCTTCTTCTTCTTCTTCTTCTTCTTCTTCTTCTTCTTGTCTTAGGAGTGGTCTATGCTGTCAGAGGATTCTGATGCTTACTTTCTGATGAGGGATGAAAAAAAGTCACCTATTCCTTTTCTTTTTTATATTTAATCATATTCTTTTCCACGGTATCCATTCTGTACTTTCTACTGTTGGATTGTATATCCATGTTGCACAGCTGTTGAATGCCATCCTAAACAGAGTTATGCAATGGGCTTAAAAGGGTGTGTGTCCACTTATGATGGTACAGTTATACATATAATATATGTATACTGTATACAATGGTGATATGAATGGACAAGTCATGTTGAAATACACCTACATTTAGTGAGGAACATTTATTATGAAGAAACCAGAAATGTCACAAATCATTAATTTAATTTGTGTAACAGAGATATAAAACTGTCTGAAACAAGAATTTTTAGGGCAAAATGTCAGGAATGAGAAATTCAACATCATCCTTGTTTTTGACCAGAGATCCCTAGCAGTTCGAAAGCAAGAAATTGCAAGTAGAAAAATAGGTACGGCTGATTTCCCACTACAGCTGCCTCAGTGTTGCGCTGCCGTTTGCCCGACACTATCGGTCAATTTCACACCCGAAGCTGCGGGGCTGCATTTTGACCCGCGGCTTTGCCCGATTTCCCCCGCAGTTTTGTGATCCTGTTTTTTGAGGATCACGAAACTGCGGGAGAAATTGAGTGAAGCCGCGGGTCAAATGCAGCCCCGCAGCTTTGGGTGTGAAATTGACCGATAGTGTCGGGGCAGACGGCAGCACTACACCGAGGCAGCTGTAGTGGGAAATCAGCCAGTACCACTTCGGTGGGAAGGTAACAGCATTCTGTGCACCTCGGTGTCTAGTCATGCCAGCCACATGACCATGGAAATATCTTTGGACAGTGCTGGCTCTGTGGCTTGGAAATGGAGATGAGCACCGCAACCCTAGAGTCAGATATGACTGGCTTTCTTTTACTATGGCAACTGTGCCATTTGTATGGTTCCTCAATGGACAACAGCAGACATTTTCCTCAACTAAGGTATACTAATTTTCGGTGGCTTGTTCCACTTTAATAACTACCACCAACCAAATACATATAAGGATAAAATTCACCACACAAAATTGATGGGGGGAGAGGGGAGATCGCCTCAGGATGATATCAAATGAGAACTGGACCATTCAGCAGCAGTCTCTCACGACTGTTACCCAATAAGGCACCCGATGGAGCTGCTGAATAGGAATTTTGCTTCTCCCACCTCTGGGTTAAGCATCCCTTTTCTTTACTAAGAAGGATACAAATAACATAAATAAGGGTTCAGGATAACTGGTTTCATCTACAGTCACTGTGGTCATTTGCAGCTTGCCCCACGTATGTTTGTTCCAAAGCAAATCTCGTTGAGTAACTTTCATGTAGCTGACTCCCAAGAAAGAGTTAACAGGTTCACGCAGCTTGATTATGTGCCATGAAGTTTAACTGAATATCGAAATGTATTTGTACTCCTTATGTATATTCCAGGAATTTATTTTCTGTGTTCTCCCCCAACCCTCCCCCTCGCACACATTTCTTCCTTTCTGTGATACTCCTAAGGCCTATATCATATCCTCAAGGCCAGATAATAAAAACTTCCTGTGTTTAGAGAAAGAGAGAGAGAGAAGAGAGAGAGAGACAAGAGAGTGAGTGAGAGAGAGAGATGGACCATTCAGTACAGTATGCCAAATTAGACAGTGGACTAGATTCCTTTCAGATTTCAGGGGCTATACCTCGCGATAAAAGTTTTCCTGTTATTTAGCAAACTAGTGGGATAGATCTTTCTCTCTGACTTACTTGTTATGTGGAAGAAAGTTTTATTTAAAACATGATAGCAAACATTCAGAAATTAAAATCACCTGCCTGCAGTCTGTAGCGTTACAGCTCATAACTCTAACGTACTGCATTTGGTACAATGTGTAGTTAAGTTCTGAGGTAAAATTCTGTACTGCTCATGCACTCAAAAGTGACGGTTTTCTGTGAGACTGTGCTGCTAGTGTTCTAGTTGATGGGAAAACTCTTTAAAACACAGGATGATGTTTATCAAAATAAGGAATGTTTATGGAAGCTCTACCTCACATTTACACCCCAAGCTAATATATGTCCCGAAATGACAAATCCAATTGGATAGATGTCCTATCATGATAACTTGGAAGAGATCCATTTAATTATAGCTCACATTAAACAAGAGATTGCTAACCATATAGTAAAGCCTGTTCTTTTTTTCTTCCTTCAGCCACGGACATAAACCATATGTTTTACACGCAGCTTAAAAACAGGGGCAGTGTGCCGTTTCCCTCTGCAGAAGGCCGCACTGCCTTGTGGAGATATGTGAGGCAGGGTCCCCACCAGTACTTAACACTGCTGAAAGAGCCAGCCTTCAAGGTTTCTCTTATTTAAAAAAAACACACAAAGAAAAGAGAAATATAGTTGCATTGATTGTTAAATCCTAGCGCTTGTTACTCACTGCCCGCACACGGAACATCATGCCTTTTGTAGCAGTGAGGAGAGTTGGTATTTATCAGGGTTCAGAGCTAGTTCAGCCACACACTTGACAAATTATTTGTGGAATTGTGGAATTCACAGTCACTTAAATAAGAATCTGTCAACACAAGGCTGTGCTTTGTTGCAGTGGGTCTCCCAGTTTTTTCCCCAGCACTCAAAGAATGATGGATGGGAGGTAATGCAAATTCACTAGCATTTTATATGCTGGTGCCTTCTCCACAGACAGGAAACATAGCTCAGGATCATCTTGTAAAATGCCTTAACTGTAAAGGCCTGGCTCAACACTAGAGGAGCCTTTTTTAAAAATGGTGTGTTGGAACAAGGAGAGAGAATTCAAATATTTCCCTCACGTTTCTTGCTTTGTCGGAGCAGGTGTCCGCTTGGGATTTTTTCCCCAGCTAACTGGGACATATGCTTATCTGCTCTTGGTAATTAAAAGAACTTGATAAATAACATTATTGGGTTTTATGGCAAGTTAAAAGTTAATGCTGCTTAACGGGATATTAAATACAAATAGCTCAAACAGCAGAAAATGTTGTCTCTTCAGTGACTTCTTCTGCATTTTAAGTAAATTGTGGAGTGCTCCATGATTGCGAATTTATGAGTAAAATGAAGTTCAGCTTTGGGCTAAAATACTAAGTCACAAGGAAGAGTTAAATAGGCACCCTCACAATTTAAGGCCACAGAAACAACCTGAGTCTGAATTCATACACAGACTTAGGGGACTTCAATACTTTTCCCACCTTTGGGGAACCCCATGTGAAAAGGTGGTTTTTCAAAGTGTTTATTCCAAATTTCTGATTCAATGGATGACCATGCTGGAAGGCTGATATCCAATTGCATTTCAACCTTTCTGTGATTTACAGCACACGTGTGATTTTGTATTATATTAGGTAAAGAACTGAAGCACAAGTCTGTAAGAACCATGGGAATGCTCTGGTGGAGCCAAGCCATTTTCTGGAATCATCTGCTTGTGGACTCAAGGGACAGAAGGAGGTGTGGGCAAGAAGTGGTAGACCACCCACTGGATGTTTTGGAGAAACAAAGGACACACCTTCATTGAATACACCACAGAATCATTGGTGCAGCATAGGGATGGATCCTGAATGGGTTGGCCTGCCTGCCACTCAAGAACCCCCGCAACCCCAGCTGGCTTGCTGGGGATGAAACTGAGGAGTGGCAAACCCCTGGAGCCAGGTGGGTGCTGGCTGCTGCATGGTATCCTTGCCACCTAGTGGTGAGAGTCCTGTGGACAATCCCTGAGCTGGGCATGCCAATGTTTTGGCTCTACCCCAAGACCACTTAAGGGAATCCCCATACCATGGGATGTGGGCACACAGGCATCTCATGCCTACCAAAAGGATCCATCCCAGTGCCCACATTGATCGAAGTTGTGACATAACAGTAGCAAAGAATGACAAGACCCATAACAACTGATACACAGAGAGGGCGGGAGGGGAAGCCGAGGAAATGGGGTGAGATCCCAGAAGTGGTGCTTGAAACAAGGAGAGGGAGGGGCAGCTCCCACAGCCCACCCCAGTGTGACTCCAGCACCTGAATGCAGGTGTCCAACTCCAGCCACTGTGGGACCCTGCCCTCCGGACCTTGCCAGCCTCTGACCACATGGTATCACCCCCCCCCCCTCTTTCCCCCATCTTCAGAGCCTGTAAATGTAGCAGTGCAGTAGATCCCAGCCATGGCTTATGTGCAATTTCTGCATGTGGCACATTTGTTGGTCCCACCAGTGTATGTCATACCTCCCTCCTAGGCTAATAAACCCTACCCACTGAGCCATCCACTCATGTATAGAAGTGGTAATTATTTTTGTTTGTGAAATGTGGGAGGAGATGAATTTCTTACAATTTTTTTGTGTTCTGTATGCAGCATCCATTTCTGTAACAAATGTTCAAAAGGTGATAGTTGTCAGGTTCAGCAGCAAGCAGGTCCAGGCACGCTTCTCTCAGAAAGTTATGCTTTATTGGAATACCAGTCTCTTGCCAAGTAATACAGGTACATTGTCAGGAATGATGGGTATGGCATGGGGGGCTGTGTATATACTCTGATGCTTCAACTAGCCAAGCAAATGAAATCTAAGTGCGTGGGCAGGAAATCTCCCGGCGGGACATTACATCATGAACGGGAGACCATCCCCCTTTCCAGAGGGCCGATATATTCACACCAGCTGGGGAATGCAAGCCCTACCTCCTGTCAAGATTACACTGATAGCTGTATCTGGCAGAGGAATGTCTCCCACAGTAGCCTTAGCAAAGCAGATCTAAGCACATGCATGCAAGCCAGAAATAAGGGTATACAGAAAACATGGCAGTTATCTGACAATAGTCATCTCTCAGCCCAAAGTGATATCATTCAGAATTCCCCTACCCCATTCTGTACTATATATGAGTCAACTTTGTGTTGATATCCAGCTGTGCCTTCTAAAGAGGGATTCCATTCTTCCCAGTGGAAGGTGGAGGAGGAGGACGAAGAGATTGGATTTATACCCCACCCTTCACTACCCAAAAGGAGTCTCAGAGTGGCTTACAAACTCTTTTCCCTTCCTCTCCCCACAATAGACACCCTCTGAGGTAGGTGGGGCTGAGAGAGCTCTGACAGAAACTGCTCTTTTTCAAGAACAGCTGTGCCAGAACTATGGCTTACCCAAGGTCATCCAGCAGGTGCAAGTCGAGGAGGGGGAATCAAACCCAGCTCTCCCAGATAAGAGTCCACGCACTTAACCACTACACCAAACCACTACACCAAATTCATCAATTTGGCGCTATGGTAATTGGTAAAGGATCTGGAAGTGTTTAGCATTTCCAACAAAGACTGCAGACAGATTTACAGTACAAGATACATTATCTTTTTTAATCCTATCTACAAAAAAAGAAAGAAATCCTTTTAATTAGGCAAAAAGAGAGAAATAGCCCCCAAACTGTACATGGTTTACAACACATCCGGTTGATAACATTAAAAAAAAGTATGTAATATTTTGAAATCTCTGGCTAATTATTTCTAATATTTCATGATAATATATGTACAGAGTCTCTCTTTTTCTTGGATGGGTTCCTGTTTTGGTCTAAATGCATTTTCTGTTTGGCATCCTTTCCAGTTTGCAGAATTTCTCCAGTTGCCCATTTCTCCTGCCAAGGTGTTTGTGGAACATATTTTGACAGCTTTCTCGCTAAATTTGCGACTACTTGTTTCTGGAATGGATACCAAATTGCAAATGTGATATGTGTTGGATGTTGTTCAGTAATGTCACAATTGTGTAACGCCGTTGAGTTTTTTTCTATTACTGATATTGCTGCAAGATGCAGGATCCAGCTTTTCTTTTTTTGCTTATTTCGTCAGTCAGCAAGACTTTAATTTTGTGCTAAGGGTTTTCTGTAGGCAGAGGCCTGCTGCTTGTAGCAGACTTGTATATAAAATTCAGATGGCCTTCTGTTTTCTGCCTTGTTTCTTTTGCATTTCCAGCTAAAAGTAACATAATTCCTGAGACTAAAGTAAGGCTCTGTAATGATATAGGCTGAGGAGCTGTGGCTTAGTGGTAGAGCATCAGCTTTGCACATGGAAGGTCCCAGGTTAATTCATCAGCTAGGAGGTTTACGTAGTGTGTGTGGGTGCATGTGTCGAATGCTATCAAGTCATAGCTATGGAAATCCCATAGGATTTTCATTACAAGAGACGTACACTGGCGGTCTGCCATTGCCTGCATCCGTGTAGCAACCCTAGACTTCCTTGGTCATCTCCTATCCAAATACTAACCTGGGCTGATCCTGCTTAGCATCTGAGATGTGACAAGATCAGGATAGTCTGGGCTATCTAGGTTGGGATAGATTAGGTAGTAGGTGAAGTGCAATTCCTCTACTTGAGACCCAATATCAGTCAGCTTAATAGACCAGTGGTCTCACTTCATGTCTTCATGAGGTGGTAATCTCAGCAGAAGATTCTGGCAGCTGGTAGCAACCAACTGTGTTGTTACCACCCGTGGTTTGCAACTGTGAAATTGTTGGGGTATTCTGGGGGTTACTAGTTCTTTGACACACATAGGCCCTGGTCACACAGGCCAGATAACATGTGGGGGAGGCATGGCTTTTTGCGCCGGCACACTTTGACCTGCTCGAACATGATTAGATGCAATGGCGGGGAATCAGGGTTTCTGGCATGCTTCAACGCAGCAAGAGGAGCGCATTGGAGCGATCAGACAGAGGAAGTCCGTTTCTGGCCCATCGCAAGCATTAGATAGTGGACTTTCTCCGGTACCTTTTAACCCCGGGTCTTCAGCCAGATGTGATGGGTTGGCAACAGGTGCATGATGCCTGCCAAATGTGCTCATTTGATCGCACCCATAAACTCCACCCGGCATCCCTGAGTATCCCACGGCAACTTCTGTGTGTGATCGGAGCCATAATTTAACACCTGTAGATGAGCCAGTTTGGTGTAGTGGTTAGGACCATGGACTCTAATCTGAGAGAACCAGGTTTCATTCCCCACTCCTCCACATGCAGCTGCTGGTGTGACCTTGGGTCAGTCACAAATTCTCTCAGAGCTGTTCTGTCAAGAGCAGTTCTCTCAAAGCTCTCTCAGCCCCACCTACCTCACAGGGTGTCTATAGTGGGAAGGGGAAGGGAAAGGAGATTGTAAGCTGCTCTGAGACTCCGAGTGAAGGATGGGGTATAAATCCAATTTCTTCTCCTTTTCCTTTTCCATTATCATTTATTGTGAGACAGAAATGGAATTTCTTTCAAGCTCTCATCCAAAAGAGACCATTGGAATTTTCAAGGCAGACAGCGACCTGGATCTTTCTTAGGTGTGAGCCAAAATGTTATAGACAGACATTTCTGATGCAAAAAGTGATTTCTGAGGATCCTGAAGATTCTCCAAGGTGATACACCCAATCAAGTATAATAAAATCACGTGACCCAGGGTTCCCCAATGTGGTGCCCGTGGGCACTATGGTACCTGCCAACAACTTCCCTATACCCATCAAATGTTTTTAGAGAGTGGGAGAGGCCAAGTGGGGCTTTTGCCCAGAAAGGCATCTGATTGGCTGTTGGAGATTTGATTGACTATGCAGATTTTTTTTAAATGTTACTTTGGCAGCAGCTACTATCACAGCACAAGGATCTTCACTATGTGATTGAAGGTAAGTGGCAGCAGCCATTTTGTGGCTGGCTCCACCTCCTGTGGCAGGCATCTTAGGGCAGCCAATTTTGTGGCTGCTCTTGCCATGCTCTGTCAGAATTCCAAAGGTGCCCATGGGCTTAAAAAGGTTGGGAACCCCTGACACAGCCAATCAAACCAGGTTTTGCAAGAACATCATAAAGCCAAATCAGTGTGAAAGCAATGTTTTCTGTCCTTGTTTTTCACCCATTTGTCATGTTCTTAATGCTGCACTAACAACTTCTCTTATCTCTATTCTTGCCCATGGTTGGTCCTGGATAGGGATGCCAGAACCCCCAGTGGGGGTGGGGGTCTCCTGCTGCCAGGTCCCACCTCTCAGCCAATTAGCCCCCTAAAAGAGAGGAATGTCCAGCATTTCAAGGATGTGCCTATGTAACCCGAAAATGACATAGGTCTGTTGTGGACGTTGGGGTGATGCTCTGGTTTTTGGGCAAAGACTCTACAATAGAAGCTAATTCTACCATAGAGTTTTGCCCAAAAACCAGAGCGTCGCCCCAATGCCCATGATGGGCCTATGTCACTTCTGGATGACATAGGCATGTCGCTGAAATGCCAAGTGTTCCTCCTTGCTCCCAGTGAGTGCACCACCCATCTCCTGCCGGCTGCTTGGAGGGACCTGGCAACCCCAGTCCTGGAGTGGACAAGGCAGTCTAAGACACTGGCCTGGATTAAACCAACAGAGTTGTCAGCAGCGCCATACCATTTTATCACCAAAACAGGATGGTTGAGGTTGTTCCACAGGATGCAGTGTTTCCACGAAATGTATGTCCTGCTTTGTTAAGCCCCGGTCATATTACAGACTGCATTCCAAAAAGTTTGGAGAATGAGCTCACTTAGGGCCAAACTTAAATGTTCCTGTTTTTAAAGACCTGGGTCTGGGTTCCCTGGAACCAGCTTGTGTTCCCCACATCCACACAGCTGATACCTGGAGCACCTGTGCACATGGAGCAGCAAAATCGGGAAATAACTCCCCCCCCAAGCATGGTTTTCACATGGGAAGACAGCCGGGGGGGGGGGACAGGAGCCCTTCTTCACCATGTGGTGCTGTTCCAAGCAGTATTCCCTCTAAGCTGAGTTAGTGTGAGCTAGCTTACAGTTTTTTAGCCTCTGACTCACACATTTTTGTCTTAGCTCAGGAAGGATGGCTCCAGAGCAAACTAATTTATACAGCAGCCAAATCACTTGCTCACAACTTTAATGCCAGTAGCTCACAAAGTAGAATTTTTGCTCACAAGGCTCCATAGCTTAGAGGGAACATTGGTTCCAAGCCCATTTGGGTTCTCCTTTTTTAATTAGAAGCTGTTCCCTGCAGCTGCCGTGTGACTGTGGAGAACATGAATCGGGTCGGGGGAACCTGGACTCTACTCTTTTAAAACAGTATTATTTAGTTTAGCCTTTAGGTTTGCTCAAGAGAAGGCAGAGGTGGGATCCATATAATTCCTCTTGACTGGCCACAATGTAAGATACCCTGATATTTTTTTCTGGATTCACCTTTAGCGCTTGCAAACATAATGCTGGGATTGATAAATAGTAATAAATTTAATTGCCTCTTATCTCTCCCACCCCCCTTCTAATGAAAAATAGTATATGTAATAATCAGGCTTGTCGATTTACAGGAAGGAAATAGATTTACAAAGGGGTGCAAAGTACGGGAAACATCATCGCTGTCAATGCATTTCATTACTTTTAATTTGCTATGACTATTGAGAGTTCCTAAAAGAAAATCATTGTTCAGTTAGATATAAAGGCAGCTGTATCCCTTTCAGGGCTGGGGAGGGGGTTGCCTATTTTTGCTGAGGAAATAGTAGTAGCTGTCATTCAGTTTGTCACCATTTCATTCATTTTTCACCCGGGTAGCGCAATTCTATCAATAGCTTCTAATTACTATGTGCAAATCTTGGCTTTCTGACTATGAGTGCCATCTCAAGTCGTTCTTGCATAGGATGGAAACGAAGCCCTGTACCTGTGGCACATCAGCCAAGCACCAGTATTGAAGTTTTAGGGTTGGTCCTGCTTTATCCCACTCCCCTTTAGAGAAGAAGGAGGGTGCTTTTTTTAATACCTCACTTCTCTCAAAGTGGCTTACAATTGCCTTCCCTTCCTCTCCCCACAATCTTGTGAAGTAGGTGGGGCTGAGAGAGTTCTGAGAGAACTGTTATTGGCTGAAGGGCAAAGCTGAAAAAAGGGGGGGAAAGGGAAGGGGAAACTCAACCCAAAATCACACTGCGAACCAAGGGGGCCAAGCTGACTAATCTAATATAAATATAGAAATTTATTAGGGTGTACACTTGTTAAAATAACTTCTGATTAAAATTTTTCAGTGTCAGACGTATAAAAACATACAAATACTCATACAAAAGACTCATACAAATACTCATACAACACTTCGTGTTGACCCATCTTTTGTATGAGTATTTGTATATTTTTATACGTCTGACACTGAAAAATTTTAATCAGAAGTTATTTTAACAAGTATTGGCTAAAGGGCACCCAGCAGGTTTCATGGGGAGGACCGGGAATCAAACCTGGCTCTCCAGATTAGAGTCCGCTGCTCTTAACTACTATACCATGCTATGACTATGACTGCAGTGATACAGTTTGAATTAAAAGACCAGTAATATGATGTTTGCTCAGATACAAGAAATGTTGGGATCATTTTACTGTAAACCACTTTAAATCTCTCTCTCTCTCTCTCTCTCTCTGGAAAAGGTAGGTATAAATAATTTCTTCATCATTCTTTCCATTTCATTTTACAAAATTTATATCCTGCCTTTCTTCCCCTCATAAGGGACACCTTGGTGGCTAATAGAAACGTAACACAATAAAACAACATTTAAAAAAAACAGTAAAACCAACCAAATAATGTAAAACAATTAAAACCAGAGATTAAAAACATGCAAAACATAAAAACAATTAAAAACATTGGATGGGAAGAAGGGATCATTGAGGGAACACCAAATGAGACACAAAAGTCTTTCACCTGCTGGTGGGAGATGACAACAGAAGGAGTCAGATGAATACAATTATATCCAACATCAGTACCTCAAGGCATGTGAATGTAGCTAATAAATTCCTTCTGGGTATTAAAACCAGCAATTTCTGAGCTGACAAGTGCATCTGGAACAGCTCACTTGGACCCAGTCCCTTGAAAAACCTAATTAAGCCTAGTTATACTTTGCTTTGTTTTTCTTTTAGATGCTCTTTGCAAGTACAAACACATGGGAGGTTTTATTTTCCTTTAACTGTCTTGGGCTTAACCCAAGGATTCCGGTAACTGTAGTTTAGTGAGGCTCTGAGAATGGTTGCCAGCTAGGGTTCCCAGTCCCCTGGTGGGGGCAAAGGAACCCCTGCTTTGGCTGTGGTCAGACATGCCTTTAGATCCGACTCAGCTATGAATGCCTGACAGATCTAAAGGGGGTGATCAGACAGCAACATCTGGGAAAGGTCCTGTAGACATTGGCAACATGTGCTGCTTTGCCACAGAAACAGAGTTAGAAGACATTGGTGAAAGTCCAGTTCCAACTGGTTCCAACAGGCCATGGATGGAGTTTCCCTGGTCTGATCGCTCAAGCATGCTCTCATGCTGTTGGGATGGTCTGCTCATTCCATCCCGACTGGGTGCCGTTCCCCCCTGCCTCACTGAGCAGTATGTGCATAACTGCATACTCCATGGGGAACCCTCAGTGCGGAGGTGCAATTCCTAATTTATGTGCATGGGAAACAAAAGGCAAAAAGCCCCACAACCCAGACCACTCGGTCACATGCTGTCTGATTGGGCAGTGACGGGCTGAGCCTGCAGGTACAAAGGATGTGTGATCGTGCAATGCAGTGTCAATTTCAGCTGGAGGAAATAGGCTCGCTTCCCCTCCGTACCAAATGGCACGTCTGACCTCAGCCTTTGGCTGGGCTGTTCCCACCACCAGCCAACTGGCTGGTGGAGGAAAATCCCACTCCCAAATGACTTTCCCAGGTGACTTCTGATAAAACTGGAAATACAAGCCCCAATGTGATGATGTCATCCAGTAGTGACATCATCACATCGGGGACATCAGGGAGGGGCAACACTGTGGTTTGTGGGCAAAACTCTACAGCTTGAAGCCATAGAGTTTTGCCCCAAAACCAGAATGTCGCCCCAAAATGTGCTGATGTCACTTTTAGGTGATGTCATCACATCAGAGCCTACATTTCTGGACTCCTGGAAGGACATCGGGAGCTCCTGCCAGCCAGGTAAGTGGACCTGGCATCCCTATTGCCAGCTAGGAATGCCAGATTTCAGGTGGGACCTGGGGATCTTCCAGAATTACAGCTCATCTCTAGACTACAGATATCAGTTCCCCTGGAGAAAATGGATGCTTTGGAGGATGGAATTTATGGCATTGTACCCTACTGAGTTCCATGCCCTCCTCCACCCCCAAATCTCCGGGAGCTTCCCCACCTGAATCTGGCAACCCTATGCCCTGTCCCCCACCAGTGGCCAGGGGGGACCTAGCAACCCTACCTACTAAGGTCCTCCCCCTCTCCAAACCCCAGGCTCCACCCCCAAATAACCAGGGGTTTCCCTACCCAGAGTGGGCAATCCTTGAGATCTAGGCCTCCCCTATCTTCCTCACTGAAAGACCATCTCCAGAGTTCCCAGTACAAAGGCATGATTATTTAAGCCTCTAGAGATGTTCTAGATTCCGCTGTGTTGGTTTTATGATTGAGTGTCCACAGTGGAGTGGTTTATAAAGTGGGGGGATTAGCTGATGAAGGGGGAAAGTGATTATCTCTAGCCTGTCAGTGCGCCTGAGGTAACTAGACTCCAGAATGGATGACCATATTCTTTTTTAAAAAGAAGTCACTGCCATGATATGATTAAAACAAACCAACCAACCACAGGGCCCCCTCTCCCATCAGGGATGGGAAGTGTTTGTGAATGGCTTTATTCATTGTGGCACATTTAAGGGGAAACCACCCTCCTTACCATTCCCTTAGGCAGCTTTCTCATAAAGCGGATCCCACAAAGTGCATTCCGGTTCTGTAAATCAGCAAAAGCGTCGCTGGGCTTCAAACTCCATTTGGTCTGCTTAAGCCTTTCACATCGGGAACCCAATCTGTGCCGCAGCCTGAGTCTCTCTCTCTCTCTCTTTTTTGAAGTGTCCAAGAGGAAGCAGAGAGAGAGTCAGAGATCTACTTGTGCAAAGGCGCTAAGAGACTTCTGACTTGGCTAAGTCCAATAAAAGAGGAGGAGGAGGAAGAGATGATGCCAACAACAAGGAGATTGGATTTATACCCCAACCCTTCACTTGGACTCTCAGAGTGGCTTACAGTCTCCTTCCCTTCCTCTCCCCACAACAGACACCCTGTGAGGCAGGTGGGGCTGAGAGAGCTCTGGGAGAACTGCTCTTAAGAGAACAGCTCTGAGAGAACTGTGACTGACCCAAGGTCAGTCAGCTGGCTTCATCTGGAGGAGAGGGGAATCAAACCTGGTTCTTCAGATTAGAGTCCACTGCTCTTAACCACTATACCAAATTGGCTTTATTGCAGGTCACAAAGAGCTACTCAGGAAGGAGCAACTCAGGATGTAATTCATAGAGACCACCCTGTGAAGAAGTCATTTTCTCCCAGGGAACTGATCTCTGTAGTCTGGAGATAAGTTGTAATTCTGGGAGGTCTCCAGCCCACAGCTGGAGGTTGGCAACAGTACCACAGACCAAAAGATATCATCATATGAAAGCATTACTCAATGACACCCCAGCCCTCTTAATTTTGTCCCCTGTCCCCTGCCTCTTAATGATTTGACTTTAATGTCTAGGGTGGGAAAACTTTGGAGGGATCAGGGGTGGTAGAAAGAACCCAGTCTCTATGTGGGAGGTTTTGGTATTTTTATGTCCCTGTGTGTCTGTACACATGTGAATGTGTGTGCATCTGGAAGTCATGGTGACCTCTGGTGACTGACCCCTATTAAAGGCCTGGAGGATATTCAGAGAGGTGGCTGAATAAAGCCTGCCCCCGCCTCCCGACTGCTGGTATTCCTTTGAGGTCTCCCATCCAAGTACTTGCCAGGGTTGACCCTGCTTCGCTTCTGAGATCTGACAAGATTGGGCTTGCCTGGGCTATCAGTGTCAGAACCTGATCTCTATTTTGGATCACCTTTGTTAAAATTGAAACAAACAAGTAAAATCTTCTCAAGGGATCCAAGCAGGTGAAGATAACAAAAACACCAGCCTGATCAAAGCAAAATAAAATCCCTGTTATGATATAAAACACGCCCTCGTCCTCTATCTGCTTATCTCTGATCATTAAAAGCCGGCCCAAGCAAACAGATGTTGCAACATTGCTGGAAAATGCTCAAGCTATGTACGGTTTCCTTTCTACAGCAATAGCTATAGCTGCTATGGCACCAGTGGTGGGGGGATCATTTTGGCCAACATGTGATGTCTTGGTTGTTGTTGATAAACAGGTTTTGCAGACTTTGGAAGCCCTCAAGGTCTAAGAGAGCTGGTCTACCCAGAATCCTACTAAGGTCTATTCAGTGGGGCTTATTTCCAGGAAAGTGTTCTTTATGTATGCACCATAACAGTGCAAACCTGTGAAGAATTACTCCACATGAGCACATGAAGCCCCCTTATAGTGAATCAGACCATTGGTCCAGTAGAGCTAGTATTATCTGCTCAGATTGGTGGCAGCTCTCCACCTTCCCAATTTGTGGTCTTTCACATCACATGGTCCTCACTGGAGATGCTGGGGATCGAACCTAGGTTTTTTGCCTCTGAGCCACAGCCCCTCCAGTCTAAGCCCATTAATTTTGGTGGACTGTCTAAGTAACTCCACACAAGATGACACTATAAGTATTCTTAAATGTTAGGGATGTCACTCTTTGAAGTATTCATATCCTATCACCAATAAATTTGTCTGCATGGGAACCTAGGCAGGTCATGAGAGGGAGGGCAGGAAGGGTTGCATCAGTACTTAGTTCTTGTGGCCCTTTCTTACACGCTCAGGGAAATGCTGATCACCACTTCGGGGTCAGGAAGTAATTTTTTTCCAGGCTAGTTTGGCCAGGGATCCTGGAGGCTTTTTGTCATCTTCTGTGAGTGGAACAGGGATCACTGGAGGTGTGGGGGGGAGGTATTTGTGAATTTCCTGCATTGTGCAGGGGGTTGGACCAGATGACCCTGGTGGTCCCTTCCAACTCTGTGATTCTATGAAATGCCTGGAGGAAGTTGCCTGCCTGTACACCTCCTCCCTGTGCTCAGTGACACAGCTTTCCAAATGTCGCTAATCAAGGGGAAGGTACATGCATCCAGGCACTTCCTCTGCATGTGCAAATGACTTGGTGATCACATGGGGGAAGGGGTTGGGCCCATCGTGCTTATGCCCACTCTCCCTCCCCGTGCACTGAGTCAACATGCAGATGGGTCATCTTCACAAGGTTTCGGTTTGCCCAACTGCCCCCCCCTCCATGGGGAAGAGAGTGTACGAACCAAACTTATTATGTACCCAACCTAGACCTATGGGCAGAGCAAATGATTCTAAAAGATGCTTATGTGCACAGTGGGGAGAAGTGGCACACCATTCCCTTCGCTATGGAATGATGAGGATCCTTGGATGGAGAAGTGAATGAACTAGCTCACTGCATAATAAAATGCCAGCATGGATGCCTTGAATGCCAATAATGTGTCTTTAGCTAAATGTGGCTTTTTTATTTAATTTCAGTTCCTCTCTTTGTTGGGAAGTACTAATGAAGTGACTCTTCAGATCATCCAGAAATCTAAAGCTACCATGACTGATTCTGCCCAGCAGCTGCTTGACTACATGTGAAGCAGAAAGGAAACCCTGCTATATAACCCACCAGCTTCAAAGTTCTTGGAGACCAGGTGAAGCTTCCCCCCCATCATGTTGGAGAACGAGACCAAACAGGTCAGCCCTGTGAGAATGCACATTTTAAAAATCTGTGGACGATTCTGCATCTAGCGTTCGCTCCACATTTTCCCAGCTGGGAGGAAAAAGTGCACCTCAAAACCACATTCGAATACCTCAGGGCAACGCCATACTGACTGCCAAGTCGCCCCTGAACGGCCATAAAACGGCCACAACTCTATGCAGAAGGTACCATAAGATCCAATGATCAAAGAAAGTGAAAGCAGCATGAAGTGTGGAGGCTACCATAAAATCCGACGATCAAAGAAAGTGAAAGTGGCATGGAGTGCGGAGTCTATCATAAAATCCAGTGATCAAAGGAAGTGAAAGCAGTATGCAATGCAGGGGGGAATTTCTGTTCCAACGTGGGTTTTGTAACACAACGGAGGGGAAAGCCAGTGCAGAATCAGCTTGTGGCTTTGTTTTGTCCAATTTAGGCATACTGACCTTAGGCTTTGTGGCTTCCTTCCCCCAGATTTTAAAGGGCAGACCTTACATTTGTCAGGACAGCAAAGGGGATCCTAGTACAAGTAGGGAAGGATGGTTTCAAAATTTCCATCCCTGTTGTTTCGACCAGAAAATCTCCATTGCAATTTCACTTCTGCTTAGTGTCTATCAACCCCGGTCTTTATTCTTACGCCGTGTGCTGGAATCCAGGGACACCTTAAAGACTACCTGAATTTGTTCTAGCATAAGCTCTCAGGAGTCAGAGCTCACTTCCTCAAACGCCACAAAGTGTTCATCATTTAGGCACAGGCATTTATAATCAAAGCTGCAAACAACAGAAGGGTTGAGTGAGGGAGAGATGTTACATGAGTGGCCAGCTTAAAATAGTACCCAATGGAAAGGGGGATTTGGCCACTAGGAGTTTATGAGAACCACTCATGTTCTCTTTACTTGTACCAAATTTTGGCCACGGTCCCAATTATTTACTTGCATGTGTGTGTGTGTGTGGGGAACTGTCTTGGGATTAAACGCCGCTGCCAGAACTTGAAGTAACAAATTGCTCACTTCACACATGCCGTTGATGAGAAACAGAGTGATGTACGCGCATGTGTGAAGCAGTCTACAATCTGCTGGATCTTTAGTTCAGCGATGGCTCCATTGAAATGAGACTATTAATTCTTCACAATCTATATTGATCTTCACTGTAATTTTAACAATGCATATGAGCAGATACCCTTTCTCTTCATTAGCCGCACAGAGTGTTTATAATGTCTGTCGTTCGCTAAGGGAGAGAGCATGCTTCCTCCACCCCCACTATAATGTTACAGTGAGGAGATTATTGCTGTTGTTGTTTATCTGCCTTTCTCGCTGGGCCCCATCAGTGTCAGAAAGATTGTAGCGGTCCTGGAAAGTGCCACCAAGTCGCAGCTGATCTATGGGGACCCCATGGGGTTTTCTAGGCCAGAGATGTTCAGAGGTGGTGTGCCATTGCCCGCCTTGGCATAGCGACTGGACTTTCTTGGTACTTTCCCTTCCAAATAGTAAGCAGGGCTGACCCTGCTTAGCTTCCAAGAGGTGATCAGACTAGTTGGGGCCATCCAGATAAGATCATAAGAACATAAGAGAAGCCAATGTTGGATCAGGCCAACGGCCCATCCAGTCCAACACTCTGTCACACAGTGGCCAAAAACACCAGGTGCCATCAGGAGGTCCACCAGTGGGGCCAGGACACTAGAAGCCCTCCCACTGTTGACCCCCCCAAGCACCAAGAATACAGAGCATCACTTGCCCCAGAATCCCTATCTATACCTTGTGGCTAACAGCCACTGATGGACCTCTGCTCCATATGTTTATCCAATTCCCTCTTGAAGCCGTCCATGCTTGTAGCTGCCACTACCTCCTGTGGCAGCGAATTCCATTTGTTAATCACTCTTTGGGTGAAGAAGTACTTCCTTTTATCCATTCTAACCCAACCGCTCAGCAATTTCATTGAGTGCTCACGAGTTCTTGTATTGTGAGAAAGGGAGAAAAGTACCTCTTTCTCTACCTGTTCTATCCCATGCATAATCTTATAAACCTCGATCATGTCACCCCTCAACCGTCATTTCTCCAAGCTAAAGAGCCCCAAATGTTTTAATCTTAATGAGGGTAGGACAGATTTTATCCCTAGTAAAAGCTGAAACATTAAAATACAGCTTTGCTCCTACATGAATGCCCTCCTGAACAATTCAGTTTTCCCGCATTTTCTAAAAATTTGGAAGCATGGCTGTACAAGGCACACTAAACAACTATACAAAGGTTATCACCTTTGAATACTAGTGCCAGGGATAAATATTGGGGAAAGCCTTGACCTCTATGCCTTTCTTCTTGGGGCAACAGATTGGCCCCTGTATGTTCTTATTTTAATTGCTGACATGCCTTTCAGACATGATATCCAAATATACTTGCTATAAAAGAGAGCAAAAGGGATGAAAAACGATATGGAAATAAAGCAAAGAAAGAGAGAGAGAGAGTAAGGTGTAAGCAAACCCCTTGGGGTCAACTTTTTTAGTCCAATCAGAGCAAGAAAAATGACGCTTGCTTTCAGTGAGCTGCTGTGGAAGGCTGTCTGGGTTTGACAAACGTTGCAGTTGGCTGTTTTTGTGTGCTTAGTACACAGCGGAAGCGGTGTAGAGATGCATTTCACGTGATTTGGCGGCACCGCTAGCTGATAATCACTGGAGCATTAAAACAAGAGAATCTGTGTGTATCCAACATGCTGTGGCAGGATAAACTGAAGTGAACAAGAACGAACTGCTGCATTTTTTTTTTTAAAAGAAGGAAGATAGCTTTCCCTTTCTTGTTTGCACTGATTCACTTTAACACGTTGCTTTTAGTCAGTCTCTGCAACAGCAGGCGGGGGAAAAAAAATATATAGTTTGGAGAAAGTCGAAACCGACAGAGGGTTAAAGGGAAAAAGTTCAGTTTGTTTCCTATTTTAGAGGTTGTACGAGGACAGCTTCCTTCCTTTCCTTAAAAGAAGATTTTCAGTTTAATTATGCAGCACTAAAAACTTGAAATTAAACTGAATTTGCAATGGAAACTGCCCTCTTTAGTTAACTGTCAAATTTACTGTGGTGTTGTAAAACACAGGCTTCTGGTCTTTTTATGATATGCTTTGTGAAAAGAATGTATCTATGGGGGGGGGGAGAAAAGCGATAACCATTGAATGATGCCATCAAATTGAAGCCCTGTAAAGGCAGCAGGGTAAGTCAAATGAGCATGTGGGAGAGGATTAGGATTGCATCTGTTGCCCCTCTGCCATATGCTCATCCGATCTTATGCACAGAACCAATGCACGTAGACGTTGTACCTGCAGAGACTCTCTCAGTTTGATCTGCATCTTGAAAATATTCAGGGAACAGACTCCATATGCAGCTTGTACACAGAAAAGGTCGTGGCTCAGTAGTGGAGCATGTGCTTGGAATGTAGAAGGTCTCAGGTCCACACCCTGACATCTCCAGTTAAGAAGGATCAGGTAGCAAGTGACATGAAAGACCTCTGCCTGAGACCCTGGGAAGCCACTGCTGACCCTGATAGGATAATGTTAAGAGAACATATAAGAACATAAGAGAAGCCAATGTTGGATCAGGCCAATGACCCATCCAGTCCAACACTCTGTGTCACACAGTGGCCAAAAATACCAGGTGCCATCAGGAGGTCCACCAGTGGGGCCAGGACACTGGAAGCCCTCCCACTGTTGATCCCTCCAATACAGAGTATCACTTGCCCCAGAGTCCCTATCAATACCTTGTGGCTAATAACCACCGATGGACTTCTGCTTATTCAATATAAGTCAGCTTCATGGGTTCCGTGCAACAGTTCCATATAGACATTTAGATGAATGCATGAAGGACATAGGTGGAGGTGGTAGGGCATAACCCCACTCTTCTCCCCACTGGTTCATTCTCTCAAGGTTGTCATCTAAGGCTTGAATATTGTCAACTTTTATTTTCAAAAATACTGCCCAGCGGGAGCAATAATAGATTGGACTGGGACAGAACTTCATGGGATGGGACAAGATTATGGGCGGAGTCTGGAAGAGTCTATTATGATTGCAGCCAGGCAGAACTTGGAGTTTACAGGCTTTGGTGACCTTGATATTGCTTGATAGTTTCTAGTAAGTTATGAACACACGTGTGAACACATGAAGCTGCCTTATCAGACCATTGGTCCATCAAGGTCAGTATCGTCTACTCAGATCGGCAGTGGCTCATCAGGTTGCCAGGGTAGAGATCTTCCACATCATCTGCCATTTGATACTTTTTAACTGGAGATGCTGAAGATTGCCAAGCACCTGCTCTACCACTGAGCCACACCCTTGTATACGTAACGGATGTGTGGATAACAGACGTAATTTGTGTATACTTTATATCCAGGCATTCTCTGACATTCTCTGTGATGTCTTGTAAACAGAGCCTAAGTGCATACCGGCTGCATACTTGGTCTGTACTTTGTAGTTTTTCAGATTACACAGAACGGGAATGTTTGTGGCTCAGTGGCTGAGCTCATGCTTGGCATGCAGAAGTTCCCATGTTTAATTCCCCATATTGTCAATTAAAAGGCTCTTAGGTAGCAGGTGCTGGAAAAGACCCCTTCCTGAGACCTTGGAGGGCTACTGTCAGTCAGGGAAGGCTATAGTGAGATAGATGGGCCAATTGTCTGTCTCGGGAGAAGGCAGCTTCATATTTCCAAAAGAGTGACATTAAGAGAGAAGGTAAGTCCATTCTTACCACAATGACGGCTATGGTAATTGTCCTTGTTCCTCCTAAAGAAAAATGCTCACAATGATACATTGGCACATTTTATATTTGAACGAATTGAATGTTTATAAATGTTGGAATATATGAAAATCAAATACGATTTCACAAAGTTGTGAAGAAACAGTTCCCATGAGGATGGAAGCTTGCCAGTGAAACAAGCACAAGTTACTTGCATTTCATATAGCAGAGCCCATGTTTGGCACAAAGCCAATATACAGAGGAATATGCTAAGCCCTGGTGCTGTAGTGGTCTGACTTGGATATGGAGAGTCGGGTTTGAATCCCTGCACAGCTATAAAGCTTTCTGACAGTGCAGTGCTGAGTACAGTTACACCTTGCTAAAAGCTATTATGGGTCTGACCTGGATAGCCCAGGCAAGCCTGATCTTGTCAGATCTTGGAAGCTAAGCAAGGCTGACCCTGGCAAGTATTTGGACAGGAGACCTCCAGAGAATACCAGGGCCAGAAGGCAGAGGTAGGCTATCATCCCACTTCTCTGAACATCCTCCATGATCCAGTATGAGTCATCAGAGGTCACCATAACTTCCAAGCGTGGGCACACGTGTGCGAGCGTACACACACACAATGCAACCTTCCACCAATATAAATCTATGATTTCAGTTAGGGTCACCCAGTCCCCTCATTGTGCCAGCAGAGGGGTTTGGGGGGCATTCTGGGGGTGAGCAGGGATGTTGCATGATGCGCTGATGTCACCTGGAAGTTACGTCAGCGCACCAGTGATGTCAGGGGTGACACTCTGCTTTTTGACAAATTCTGTAGTAAAAATGGCCTCAAATCATAGTTTTGCCCAAAAAGCAGAGTGTCATCCCACCAACTTCATCAATACATTGATGTCACTATGGGTGATGTCAGTGCATTGCACACAGTGTTGGGGTGGGGGGAATTTCCTCCCACTAGCCACTTGGCCGGCGGTGAGCAGGAGCCCACAAAAGCAGGGGCCCACAAAAGCACCTGGGGAATGGGGACCCTAATTTCCATGGACATAGGTGTAACTCTGTTTAGGATTGCACTGTGGGTGATGCTGCAAGGAAACTCAGCAAGTAACTAGAGATGCTGCAAAGTTTGGCAGGAATACAATCAGCAGACAAACTTAGTGTGCTTGACTCCTGATTGTATTGCCTTGATTAGGGGTTGCTCTGAGAGAGAAAAAAAGTTGTTATAATTTTGATCCTGGATTTGGCGAGGACATTTTTACTGTTTAATCCTTATTTTGGGTTAGGATACTACTGATTTGGGATTCAAATCTGGATTTCTTTTTTCAGGTTCCAGATTTTTTGGATCCTTTTTTTTTTTTTTTTTTGGTATTTTTGTGTTTGTATGTGTGTGCACATATGTGTGTATGTGCCCATGTCTGGAAGTCATGGTGACCTCTGGTGACTCCTGGAGCATGGAAGACATTTAGAGAAGTGGCTTGATAGCCTTCCTCTGCCTCACGGCGCTGGTATTCCTTGGAGGTCTCCCATCCAAATACTTGCCAGGTTTGGCCCTGCTTAGCTTCCAAGATAGCTTGCCTGGGCTATCCAGGTCAGGGCCGGACCCTTACTTTTAACTGGAGAATCAATTCGAGGATCTGGTGCTTCTGTTTTTAAACACAGTGACACTGAATTTGCACAGAACACAGTCCCCCTTCTAATCTAAAGACCCCCTGAGCTTCAAGCAGAATGGACAAACGGTCCAATTTTACAGATGCAAAAGTAGGTACCCCTCTCCACTGCTTTCTATGGGGCAGCAGCCCAGAAAGAAAGTGCCAGGCACTGATTTTTTTTTTCCTTAAAAATCCTGGTTACATTCATTTTGTTTATATACTCCTACAATGACTGGTAATTTTTTAAACTTTTTCATTTTCTTTGCATTTGCCACCTTTCCTTGTTGTGGTCCATCATCTCCTTTCATGATGTGTCATGGCTGTCTTTGAAACTACTTTGAGTTCTTCAAAAACATAGATCACATGTGTGTGATACTGCACATGATAGATCAATCATCCAATTGCTATAAGACATATATCTCCAACCTGGACATCCACTATAGGGGTACCTTAATCACTATTCTATTAATTACTGTTAAAGGAGTCCCTGATGGGGTTGGTATCGTATTCCTCTGAAAATGTTGTCTGGCTCAGAGCAGTAGCTTTGAGCCTTTAAGAATTGGGGGTCATCTCCAATTTGTGGTTGGCTGGGAGTGCTATTGATCCCTTGAAATAGGAAGGGAGACATGCCATTGCCCAGGAAATAAGCAGAATCAAAGAAAAACTAACCTTCTGCACTGTTATAGATTATAAGCACCCAGCACCCATCCAGATTTTTTGCAGTGGGTGTATAACCGTAAGGGCGAAGGCAATGACCAAGCCGTGGAGTCACTGCCTGTATAGGCTTATAGATGTACTGGATTTAAATTATTCTTACTTATGATGTGCCTGATCAGTTCTCACTATACTGTATCTGACCAGGTCACTATAAAAATGTTAGTCTCTTTGGGGTTTTGGGTATATAAAACTTATGGGTGTATGGATGACAACTGCCCAGTATAATTCCCTCACCATAAAGTCAGGCACCAGTATTTGTAAAGGTCAAACAGTACACTTCTTTATTTCTCAACAAGTCCAACAGGGGAATAGGATGTATTTACATAGGATATTTTGTTTCCTTGTAGAATATAACTTTTTACTTTGCCTTCACATAGGCTGAAGGCTTATTACTCTCAGTTTTACATAGAAGTTATTCAGTACACTAAACACACTTATGATCCCACTCTCCAGTAACTGTTTTGTGGCTGACCTTTGGACTTTATCCGTCTGGACCCTTTGAGTCTAACTGGGCACCTTTCCAGCTTTCCAGACTCCTCCAGACCCTTAGCCCTTTCTATGGCCACCTCTACCAAGTTCCTTTGGAGCAGTGTATCTGGTGTTTGCGATCACTAAGGTCTTATACTGTTCAGTCTCTGTTCGCTCTTCTCTTTCCTTCAGAGGGTACTAGTGCAGAGTTTTATTTTAGCCTCAGTTTTCTACTCAAAACTGATATCAGGCTGTTTCCACAGAGCTACAGAGGTTTTGTTCCACCTCAGAGCTATTCAGTTAGCTGACTGCTTTCCTCTAACATCTCTTCCAACTCCTTCTTCCAACTGTCAGCTCCCAAATGTCAGTTGTCTACCATTATCTGTCACTCTCTGAGAATTCTGAGCCAAATGGCCCCCTCCCTTCTCAGTCATGTGACTCAGCAGCTTCTGTGCTTACCTGCTGCTGTCCACAAACCTGTAATTCTGTCACAGGATGTTTCTCATAATGCCTAAGAATCCCAGATTTGTGTTTACTGTTCCAGAAATCATGATTATAACCCCAAACAGCAATTATCATGTATATATTCATTTTCCAGATTTCAGGACAGACACCCTAACCTTGATGGTTCTTGTCAAAGTTTGTGATGAGCATCTTTGCACAGGTGATGTAGTAGCTTCTAGTACAGGTAGAGTTCACTGTCTCTTTGATTCTTGCTGTTCTTCTTGTACACTCATCATTTTGTTTTACTGAAATTGCTGCTATTATACTATTTCTACCATTAAGCAATAATCCTAGTGGCGTGGTGTAAAAGCATGAATCAGCTCAAATTGAACAAGATGGAGATACATTTCTATCAAACTCAGTAAACAAAAGGGGGGGGTGACATGCAAAAAGGCCATGCCAGTACCCTTCAGGAAAGGGAGAGCCAGCCAGCCTGATATGGCATGCCTTGGCATGCAGCATTGGAGGTGGAGGCAGAGGAAATGCATTTAAAGAGTTGATGTCCTCTTCCATTCCTTTCTTTGTTCAGTGAACAGAGGTGGCATGAACAGCAGCAGCACACAGGCCAGAAACCAGCAGCACACTGAAACATCCAAATTGTAAGTCTCAATTCAAAAGGGATATTTTCCTTTTAACTATATACTTTTAGCAGCTGCTGCAAAAATGGCTATAATTGGTGACCTAATAGTTCTATCCCTTCTGTTTATTTGCATAAATTTGACCTTTTTCAGTTTGAGCCGATTGGTGCTACTACATAATGCTGCCAGGATTATTGCCTAATGATGGAAATGGTAGAATAGTGGCAATTTCATTTTTTACACCCCACCCCCCTGAAATTGTGCCTGTTGTAAGCAGTTCAAAAAGAGGTTGACAACTGACAGTATGGTTCCAGCATTTGTCAGAAAGTAGTGTAATCAAGTGAAACAGAGCATCAAAATTTGCTCAGATATATCCAAACAGCTTGCTGAACAATTGGCTCCCTGCTCACAACTGGCAAGCAGGAGGTAAACCAAACTGGCAGGTGATCAAGCATCTCTATCCGCAACCAATATCTGGCACATCACACCAGTACTGGGTCTAAATATCAGATATATTTGTGGGTGTAATTTCAATGCCTTTTCACACAGCACCCACTAAAAATATTTTTAAAAAATAAATATATAGAGTGGTGCCTGGTAAATCTGGATTGGCCACCACCTATACAATAGCAAAGATATACTGCTGCACTTAATCAAATGTTAAAAGTTCATAAACTCAGCAGCTATCCCCCAAAGTGAAAGGACTGTAATCTCATAATCAGAGAAGAAGTGTAGGGCTACTGGGTTCATCTGCTATGGTGTATGATTCTCAATAAGCAATATAATATATAGTGTAATCTAATGTAAAGAGTGCTATAATAAGGTATATGGTCTAATATGTCTATGTAACTCTTCCCCTTCTGCTTTTTCAGGGTGAGATGTACTGATGCTTTTATATATAGCACATCTCAAAAGCCAGCGTCTGTCGCCTACTGTTTCTCTCTAAGTCTCCAGGTGTTTTTATCATTGTGTCAATAAAAGGAAGGGGATTTATGGGCTAGTGCTTTCTAATTCATTCAGTTCTCTATTCGTTGCAAGGTTAATGTCATCAGACCACCTCCTTTTGTTGGAACAAATAAAAATCACATGTTGGTAACAACGCTGACTCTTGGCACTCGCGGAGCACGGACAGCATTTAATTTAATTATTTCGTGTTTTATATGGGTGATGTGAATGGGGTTGCAGGCATTTTAAAAAGGGCTGTCTGCTGAGCCCTGGAGATGCAGCAGAGTGGTAGAAAGGACTGCACCCCTAGTTACTGTAGATGGGAGGTCACATTTCTGAATGCTCCGATACAGGACCCGGGTTCAAGTCCCCACTTGGCCAGAAAATTCAGTGGGTGGCCTTGGGTCAGTCACTGTCTCTCAGTCTAGCAAGGGCGGGTCATTGTGAAAATTAAAATAGAGGAGGAAAAAATCATGTATGCCACCCTGAGATCTTTAGAAGAAGAATGGGATCACAAAGTCAAGAAGAAGAAGAACAGGAAGGAGAAGAAGCAGCAGAAGCAGAAGCAGCAGCAGAAGTAGAAGCAGCAACAGCCCTAGATTTACCTGGAGTCACATTTGTGGCCTGGGGCCATCAATGAGAAGAGGGAGGCTGTCTTGCCAGCCCCAGGCTGGCAGCATGGAGCTCGGGGTCGGGGTCCCTGCAGCTGCCTGGATCAGCCAATGAGCTCTTCTGTGAGCCAACCAGAGAGGGGTGGAGCACCAGGCGGACCTGGAGTTCAAAGTTTCCACACTGGTCTGCCCCTCCCCTATTTAGCTGGGCTGTCACTGGGGCCTTGCCCTCAACTGGTCTCGGCTCTCCCTCCCACCCTGCCTTGGATTCTTGGATGGTAGCAACCCAAGCAGATGACTTTATTGGTCATCACACCAAAAACCCTGGAACTCTCTCACTAGGGAGACTTGTCTCTTTCCTTCTGCTGCCATCTTCTGCCAGAATGTGAAGACTTTTTTTTGTTTGGTTTGGTGTTCCCTCAGCGATTCCCTCCTTCTGGCCCAAAGTTTTAATTGCCATTTTTAATGTTTTTGGTTGTATTTTTAGCTCTGGTTTTAATTGTTTTAACACCTCAATGTTTTTGTTGGTTTTTATGATGTGATTATGATGTTTTTAATTTGTTAGCTGCATTCATAACCCTTATGAGGGCAAGAATGTTCGATATAAATGTTGTAAAACAAAAAGGTAAATAATGTTGATGCCTGGTCAGGTACAAGCTGGGTTCTGCTGCTGGAGTTCTCTAGGATTGTTGTTCCCCACGCTAGGGTTGATACCACTGTTTTTACTTTATCTCATTCTTCTTCAGGCCTTTTGGAGGTGTCTGAGGCATTGGTTGGACTCACTGTGTTTGGCTGATGCTGCCATAAGACTTCTGATATGACTGGTCACACCAATCATTGCAGGGATGCACCAGAATTGGATGAAGCTGCCTTTTCAGACCACTGGTCTATCAAGGTCAGTATTTTTTACTCAGATTGACCAAGGCCTCAGGCAGAGGTCTTCACCTCACCTGGTCCTTTTAACTGGAGATGCCAGGGATTGAACCTGGGACCTTCTGCATTCAAAGCAGATAAGAACATAAGAACATAAGAGAAGCCAAGGTGCCATCAGGAGGTCCAGCGGTGGGGCCAGGACACTAGAAGCCCTTCCACTATTGCCGCCACCCCAAGCACCAAGAATACAGAGTATCACTTGCCCCAGACCGAGAGTTCCTATCTATACCTTGTGGCTATCTGTACCATACCCCGATGGACCTCTGCTCTGTATGTTTATCCAATTCCCTCTTGAAGCTGTCCATGCTTGTACCTGCCACAGCCTCCTGCGGCAGTGAATTCCATGTGTTAATCACTCTTTAGGTGAAGAAAGACTTCCTTTTATTCATTCTACCCCATCTGTTCACAAATTCATTGAGTGCCCACAGGTTCTTGTACTGTGAGAAAGGGAGAAAAATACTTCTTTCTCTACCTGCTCTGTCCCATGCATAATCTTGTAAACTTCTATCATGTCACCCCTCAGCCATCATTTCTCCAAGCTAAAGAGACCCAATTGCTTTAACCTTCTTCATAGGGAAAGCTTTCCAACCTTTTTATCATTCCAGTTGCCCTTTTCTGCACTTTTCCCCAGTGCTGTAATATCCTTTCTGAGGTGTGGTGACCAGAATTGCTCTGCCACTGAGCCACAGCCCCTCCCCGACATATTGCAACATGGAAGGGATGTTAGAAACCCCCAGCCCTACTGACAGTAAAATTTTCTGTTATGGCCTAAATACCAAAATAAAATCAGTTGATGGGATAAAAATTTCCTTGCCGCTTGGTAAGATTACATCGATGGCCAAGATGATACAAGGGACTGGGGACAAGGGACTAAGACACCATGCAGGCTGTACAAATTAAAACTCCAGCCTCCCAAGGTTACAGACTCTGCAGCTTTAAACTTCCAAGCACAAAGATAGCCTATCCCTGCGTGGGGTAGACCTTTTGCCTCCGTAATATATGAAGTAAGCCTAACAACCTCAGCTGTGACTTGCTTTGTCATGTCATATTTAAGACACCGCTTTGAAACGGGGGAAGCGCATGGCTTTTGGGAAAGAGGAGGCTCTGCAGGGAAGCTGGCACATCTGCATGAGTCCTTGGGTATCAGCAGTGTGCTGCACCTGTAAGCAGGACAAATTTGCAAAGCTGCACATCACCTCTGTGACAGCAGCAAAAAAAAAATAATTAGAAGGATGCCAAATTATGTGCGAGGACTGGATATTTTTAAAGTGACAAGTGAATCCTGTTCTTATGAAGATCCTCGTTAGCTTTAGAACCGAGCCGGTTACAATGTTATGAGAGGAAATGGCTTTAATTGGCTGCCTCAGAGAGTGATTCACATGACCGTGGATAGCACATGTGGTTGTGATGCACTGGCTGTCATAGTAGCGCATCCTTTTCTCCTTGCACAAGCCATAACTCCCCGGAAGGACTGTGAGCTGCCCAGAGACATACATTTAGAGATCCTCTGAAATCCACATTGTGCTGAGAATGTCCCAGGTGGATTATCCAAGAGCCACAGTGATAGAATGCTGTGAGGATTTGGGCTTCAGCATGTTAAGGTGCAGAAGAGCGGGAAGTCCAAACCTGACACACCACATGCTTTCTGTGGATAAGATTGGCTCACAGTTATGGACAAATGCAATTCCTAAACTCAACAGTTAAGGAGAAAGAAAAGAGGGATGGATAGGCACTTTTTGCTAGTGACCTACAATCCATACAAATGGATAAAGTGGAACCTATAACTGGTTGCTATGGTGGCCATTGACCTGACCCGGATGACCCAGACTAGCCTGATCTCAGCAGATGTTGGAAGTTCAGCAGGGTTACCAATGCCCCCTCTCAGCTGTGGAGTCTTGTGAGCAAAAATTCTACTTTGTGAGCTCCTGGCATTAAAGTTGTGAGTGAGCGATTTGGCCAGTCCATAAATTAGTCTGCTCTGGAGCCATCCTTCCTGAGCTAAGACAAAAATGTGTGAGCTGGAGGCTAAAAAAACTATGAGCTAGCTCACACTAACTCAGCTTAGAGGGAACACTGAGGGTGATCCTGATTAGGACATGGATGGGAGACCACAAAGGAAGTCCAGGGTCACTACACAGAAACAGGCAATAGCAAAGCACCTCTGCTTGTCTCTTGTCTTGAAAACCCTGTGGGATTACCATTAGTCAGCTGCAACCTGATGGCACTTTCCACCACTATCACCATGCTGGTCATGTGTATTGTTTTGCTGCATAGTGAGGAAAATGTTTTCAAGCTTTGCTCCTGGACTGACAACAAGGTTATTCTCAGAGCAGTCGTAAGATGAGTTAAACTCTTCAAAGTCCACTGAAGTGAAGGATGTAACTCTGGGTAGGACTGCACTGTCAGATGGCCACATTTCCTCTCCCTGGTGGGTAGTTGGAGATCATCAGTGAACCACTGTTTGCAGCACCCAGAAACAAACCCAAGTTTGCTACACATCTGACAGGAAGCTTAGACCAATCCTGGCTCTCTGACGCCATAACCTGTATGGCACATATTTTTGTAAAATCCTGTTTGTCATATTTATGCTTTATATTATTTTGGCCTTGCAACATCTTAGACATACTCCTAAAAATATAGGACTGAATGCTACAGCCGATTTCTGTAGGCTTCTGCTAATGGAGGAAAGAGCAATTTGCAACAATTCCCTCCAGCCATTTCAGAGTTCTACAGTGTGCCCATTGCTGTTCCAGGTCATCCCTGGAACCCCTGGCTAGCTTGGGGAGCCAGTCTGGTGTAGTGGGTAAGTGCACAGACTCTAATCTGGGAGAACCGGGTTTGATTTCCCACTCCTCCACTCACAGCTGCTAGATGACCTTGGGCAAGCCATAGTTCTGTCAGAGCTGTTCTCTTAAGGACAGTTCTGGAAAGAGCTCTCTCAGCCTCACCTAACCCACAGGGTGTCTATAGTGGGGAGGGGAAGGGAGTTTGTAAGTGGGGTATAAATCCAATCTCTTCTTCTTCTTCTTCTCTTGTTATGGAGTTCACTGTTTGTGTCCCAAATGAAAGGATTTCTCAGCAGGGGCATGCAATTTGGTTTATCGGTTCCCGTATATCCCACTTTTCTCCCCAATGGTGACACAAGGTGAACTTAGGTAGGTTTTCCCACCCTTCATTTTATCATCAGAACAGCAATCTGGTAAGGTAAGATAAGATAGGGTGAGGGAGAGTCTTAGAGTCACCCAGAGAGCTTCCACAGTGAAATGGGCATTTGAACCTGGGTCTCCGGATTCTAGTACGACCCCCTAACCAGTACACATGCTAGCAATGAAGTTATTTTAATTAGATTTCAAAGAAAGATGTCTCTAGTTTTTCCTCTAGGTTTTTTTCCCCCCACTGGCTGAATCATTTGAGATTACTGGAGAAGACAGAGAGAGACGTGTCTGCTGTCTAGTGAGTATTATTTGGGCTGAAAGCTAACACATACTGAGAAGTTCTCCTGGGGGCCTTTGGCATACTAATACTTGTTTTGTTTCCATGATGGTGTTTAATCCTAATAGGGCTTATATTGATTTATTTTTAAGTTAACAATTTGTACAACATTCTGTCATAATTAAACTGATGGCGAGTTGTTTTGTGATACAAACATCTTTCTCCCTGTCTCTCGTTCTCTCTGGGTGAAATAATATTTTTGCAGCTGTCAAACAGTGGAAAGGCCAGAATGCTCAGTTCTGGGAATGACACCCCCTCCCATCTTTAATCCTGTCTGGTCTCATGGATAGGTAGGCTCTTGCTGGGCCTCCTACACCTGCTTTCTTTTCCCATGGATCTCTTATTTGCCCTTATTGGGCCACTCTTCCAGAAGACATTTAATTGCCACATTCTGAAGTGGCACATATTATAACAGTATAAAACAGTCTAAACCATTAAGGGCAGTAAAACAGTATGCAGGATATCAACAGTTAAATGACATAGCAACTGTGCTGAAAAATGAAGTGCTTTAGGGCCTTTGGTAAAAAGGCCCTGCTTCATAAGACCACTTTGGAGCCAGTTTGGTGTAGTGGTTAAGTGCGCGGAGTCTAAGCTGAGAAAACCAGGTTTGATTCCCCACTCCTCCACTTGTACCTGCTGGATGACCTTGGGCAAGCCATAGTTCTGGCACAGCTGTCCTTGAAAAAGAGCAGTTCTCTCAGCCCCACCTGCCTCACAGGGTATCTGTTGTGGGGAGGGGAAGGGAAAGGAGTTTGTACGCTGCTCTGAGACTCCCTTGGGTAGTGAAGGGCAGGGTATAAATCCAATCTCCTCCTCCTCCTCCTCCTCCTCCTCCTCCTCTTCTTCTTCTTCTTCTTCTTCTTCTTCTTCTTCTTCTTCTTCTTCTTCTTCTTCTTCTTCTTCTTCTTCTTCTTCTTCTTCTTCTTCTTCTTCTTCTTCTTCTTCTTCTTCTTCTTCTCTGAGCCTTCTCCCTGAGATGGAACTTGGAGCAGATTCTTAACTAGCTGACCTCAGGATCGCTGGGAGGTTCATCAAGGAAAGTGGTATTCACTCAGCAGCTCATAGAGAACCACAGTTGCAATCACCATCAACCCAAACAGCAATGAAAAGACAAGACCCACTGGAAAAGACAATTACGTTAGGAATAGTTGAACGTGGTAGAAAAAGAGGAAGACCCACCATGAGATGGATGACTCAATAAAGGAAGACCTGAGCAAGGCTGTTAATGATAGGACGTTCTGCAGGCTTCATAGGATTCATAGGATTGCCATAGATTAGAAACAACTTGACGGCACATAACACACCTCCAAAATAGCCACAGTTACTTCCATCCCTGGTATGAGGCCTGCACCTCAGGGCAGATGATAGCTTACCTGTTCTTCTAGCTGCAGCTATTTCAAGGTGGAAGCTCCCCTTGCCAATCACAAGCCACACTGGGTAAGGGCCTTGCCCACTTTCCTGAAATATGGGCATGTGCCACATTGGGCGAAAGTACTCAGAAGAGCCTTAAGTGACATGTCAAAAAGTGGCACGTGGCTCCCAAACCACTGAGTATAACCATTCAAAGGCCTGTCCAAAGACAGTATCTTGGTCAAGAAACAAATAAGAAACTGGGCTGATTGTTTTGTTGTTGGTGAGATATGATCCCACAAGCTCATGCCACACAAAGGCATGGCAGCAGCTTTTCGCACAAGTGGATGTTTCTGAAACTGCCTCCTGGGTTGCCAAGTCTTACTGTTGTCCCAGCAGGGGACTCCTGCTTGGTTCCCAGGGTCTACTGGCGCGTGCATAAAGCGTGCCCACCGCAATGACATCACTCAGAAGCTGGGCATGTTGTTCAGGGGACACACTAATATTTGGGTAAAAAACTCTGTGGTCACCATAGAGTTTTTACCCAAATGCTAGAGTGTTCCCTGCACAATGTGTGCTGTGCAATGATGTCACCTTTGGGTGATGTCATTGCACTGGGCATGTTGGGCATGATGGGGCTCTTTGGGAGTGGGGCTCCCCCACTGGCTAGCTCCTGGCAGTGGATTGGGGGCCCTGAAAGTGGGAGAAACCCTGAACCCATTTGGGGGGTGGCAACCCTAGTGCTCAGGCACATAGAGCACATTGGAGTAGACTAATCTAGAGAACGTATGGTAATACCTTCAAGAAAGAACCAGGCAAATTCATGGAAGATAAATCTAACAACAGTAAACAGGGCTCCATTTTCAGAAGGAGGATGTCCGTATGTAAATGAGGTCAAGTCACAACCAACTGATGGCAAGTCCAGCAAGAGGCTTTCCAGGGCAAGTGAGAAACAGAGGTGGTTTGCCATTGCTTTCCTCTCCAGAGTCTTCTTTGAGTGTCTCCTGTCCAAGTACCCAACTTGCCATGTCTTCTCACTTATTCCAACCCTTACTTCTCCCCCCTACCTCTTAAAATGGAGAAGGGAGGGACTTAAAACCAAGATAAGTCTAAAATATTGAGACTAAAACTAAAGTAAACTGAAATGAAAACAAAATGGAATAGCTCCCTCTTGGAAGAGCACCGCCTGCAAACCTCGGATCGCACTCAGCTGGAAACCGGAAGTCGAGACTCGGTTAGTCGATAATTTATCCTGTCCTAGTACCGTCTCTGCTTGTCTTCAAAGATCTGATGAGATTGGTCTACACCATGCTGCCTACCCTCTGCAGGAGGAGAGTGGGTGCGGTAAAAATGCGTTGTATACACAGCGGGTTGCTTTCTGCTGGCATTTTTCACGGCATTGAGAAAACCTAAGCAGAGACTTTGGCCATTTCTCAGAAGGATCGTAATTATTCAGGAAAGAGAATGATACATTCAAATTTATTGCATTCTTATTCTGAGAGATTTCGTCCTCCTCAGTTCTGCCCTCTGACCTGAATGCTTCTGCTGAGGGACCTGATTCCGTGGTTTTTTTTTTTAAATCCATTAGAAAAGAAACATTAACTGGTTAATCAGAACAATTAATTAATCTCACACCAGATTAAATATAGCGATTTCAAATCAGGTTTTAATAGAAACTGACCCAGGCAATAGGGTGCTCATTGCTGACGGAATTTCCCTAAGTCATCTTTGATTAATTAGGTCAAGAGGTACCAGAGCTTTCATTAAATACTCTCAAAATAGCACCTGTAGCGAGCTACTGTAGTGTTATTTAATGGGTTGATCCATTACAGTCAAGAAAATTAATAAACTAACAAACCAATAGCTCTGCTTTGAACCTGCAGTCCTTTGCAGACTTACTCACGAGTAATCCCTCTTGGGTTCTGTGTAGAGGCTTTCTATGAATTTCGCAGTTGAATAAAAAGGCTATGACAATGGAAACAAATATGTTCCCAAGCCCACTGTCATTTAAGCACCCAGGATAAAACATTTATTTTTTTACCCTGGCTTTTAACTGAGAGGTTCTGTCTTTTTTTAAAGCTGTTTTTATTATTATTTGTTTATTTTATCGACTTCATTTGTACCCACCTTTCTCCTTAATGAGGACCCAAGGCTACTTAAATCATTGCCTTCATTTTATCCACACAACAACATTGTGAGGTAGGTTAGGCTGAGGTTAGGCTCACCCAGTGAGCTTCCATGGCGTGAGTGGAGATTCAAGCTTGGGTCATAAGAACATAAGAGAAGCCAATGTTGAATCAGGCCAATGGCCCATCTAATCCAACACTCTGTCCCACAACGGCCAAAATATACCAGGTGCCATCAGGAGGTCCACCAGTGGGGCCAGGACACTAGAAGCCCTCCCACTGCTGCCCCCTCCAGCACCAAGAATAGAGTGCAGCATCTGCCCCAGACTGAGAGTTCCCATCTATACCCTGTGGCTAATAGCCACTGATGGACTTCTGCTCCAAATGTTTATCTAATTCCCTCTTGAAACTGTCCATGCTTGTAGCTGCCACCACCTCCTGTGGCAGTGAATTCCATATGTTAATCACTCTTTGGGTGAAGAAATATTTCCTTTTATCTGTTCTAACCCGACTGCTCAGCAATTTCATGGAGTGCCCACGAGTTCTTGTATTGTGAAAAAGGGAGAAAAGTACTTCTTTCTCAACCTGCTCAATCCCATTCATAATCTTATAAACCTCCCAGATACTACTCTGAACCACTCTCCTCTAGCTGAGAACGTCTTTATGAATTTCCTTTTAGGCTGTTGAATGTTGTTTTATGCTGTTTTTATGCCCTTGGCTTGTTTTTCTGGCTCGGCTTAATATCGGCAATTCTCATGTTGTTGGGTTTGGGGGTTTTTTTTGTGATTTTATTGCTTTGTTTTTCTTTGCTGCTTTGACTGTTTTTCTGGAGAGGCGGTGTATACATTTGCTAAACAAATAACATTATTTCGTTATTATTTATTTGACCAGACAGAGGACTCCAGAAAGCTGCTATGTAGGACTTGATGGAGACAGAAATTCCCCATTGTTTATGCCCTATTTTTCTGGTCCTCAGAGGTGCACTGCTTCGGCACATGGAGGTTTATTCTGGCTCCCAAAGCAAACTGCAGACCTGTCTTTCGTATCAAGCGATACCGAGCAGTGCTTTCCCTCGGAAATTCTGCAAAAAGACCACGGCTAATTGGAGCAGTATAAAACCAGAGACCCATTGAACCTCCAAGCCACCTCTTGCCTGGCGCTTGCTAAGCTCCCTTTCAGTTTCTGGCACCTCTCAGTTTATAAGAAGTAAATAGCATTGTGTTCTATTCTGCTTTGCAGCGTAATAAATTGTAACATTCAACATTAACCGGTCAGGCTTCAGCGATAACCAAAGTTCAACAGGCTTGCTGGCACTCTGATCGATATGGCTTTCTATTTATAGTATTGTTACAAATTGAAGTTTTATTTAAATGAGATGATGCTAAGAGGCGCATGGTAGCGATCGATACGCTAAAATACAGCAAAGGATTTTAATTCATGCCTGATGGGCGCCTTCTCTTTTGTCACATGTCTCCTTCACGTCCCTTAATTGGGGGGAAACAGACTCGGTACACTGTGTGAGCGAACTGTGCCTTTGCAGAGACATCTGAAAACAAACAGTGGCCGATTATATTGGGTAATGAAAAGATCAGAGGCATTCTGGGAAAGGAAGAAGAACCAAATGGCTCTCTTTTGTTTTCTGGTTTGTTGACCTGTTTGCTGCTCAAGAGTATTGACCGTTTTATACTATAATCAATATGGAACTGAAGCTGGGCTTGATAACACTGCAGTTGCAAATAGGTAATTCTGACCGAAAACCGAATAGTTCAAAGACTGTCTTTCTCTTTAGCCTTGCTTCCCTGTGCTCTGCAGGCATTTCAGTGTAGCCCTTCTTGTTTGGTAGCTCTTAAGAACTTAAGCAGAGCCCTTCTGGATCAGACCAGTGATCTATCTGGCCCAGCATCCTGCCTCACAAAGTGATCAACCAGTTCTTCTGGAGGGCCAACAACATGGCATAGAGGCCCAGACCTTGCCCTCATGTTGCCTCCTCGCACTGGCTCTGAACATGGAGGTTCCACTCAATTACCATGGCTAGTAGCCACCAATAGAGCTGCCACCCTGAATCTATATAACCCCCTTTTAAAGCTGTTTATTCCTTTGGCAGTCACTGCATCCTCTGGCAGTGAATTCCACATTTTAATCCCTCTTGGTGTAAAGAAGTATTTCCTTTTGTCTGTCATGAATCTACTGGAATACTGTGTAGAGTTCTGGTCACCACACCTTAAAAAAGATATGATAGCTTTGGAACAAGTGCAGAAAAGGGCAACTAGAATGATAAAAGGGTTGGAATACTTTCCCTATGAAGAAGGGTTAAAGTGCTTGGGGCTTTTTAGGTTGGAGAAACGACGGCTGAGGGGTGACATGATCGAGGTTTATAAGATTATGCATGGGATAGAGCAGGTGGAGAAAGAGGTACTTTTCTCCCTTTCTCACAAAACAAGAACTCATGGGCACTCAATGAAATTGCTGAGCGGTCGGGTTAGAACGGATAAAAGGAAGTACTGCTTCACCCAAAGAGTGATTAACAAATGGAATTCACTGCCACAGGAGGTGGTGGCAGCTACAAGCATGGACGGCTTCAAGAGTGAATTAGATAAATATATGGAGCAGAGGTCCATCAGTGGCTATTAGCCACAATGTATGGATAGGGACTCTGGGGCAGGTGATGTTTTGTATTCTTGGTGCTGGGGGGGGGGTCAACAGTGGAAGGACTTCTAATGTCCTGGCCCCACTGCTGGACCTCCTGATGGCACCTGGTATTTTTGGCCACTGTGTGACAGAGTGTTGGACTGGATGGGCCATTGGCCTGATCCAACATTGGCTTCTCTTATGTTTTTATGTACACTTATGTTCTTATGTACTTCACATTCATTGGATGCCCTCAAGTTCTAGTATTTTCAGAGAGGGAGAAAATTTCTGTTTGTCAACTCTGTTCACCTGGTACATAATTTTATAAACCTCTATCATGCCCCCCCCCAGTTGCACAATATTCCAAATGACAGCATACTATAGATCTATACAGGGGCATTGTAATATGGGCTGTTTTACATTCTACTAACTGTTGTTAGTTCTGAGCCACAGACAAGAGTCTGGAAGCCATGGTTAGCTCCATGCAGGGCAAAGAGAGACAAGTTGGTGCTACCTTAAATAGATAAAAAGCTCTACAAGTAATGTGGCTTTGAAATGGATCATGCCTCTTTTCCTCCTCCTCCTCCTCAACATAAATAAACATAAACAATTAAACAGCAAGTAAGGATTAATAAATAGTTAAAAAAAGATAAAACACTATAATTCTTCCAAATAAAATGATTGCATACGTATAACTTCATTCCCTCCATAGGATGGATCACAGACTGGGAGTGGTAAGGCCAAATGGAAATCATTTGTCTTTTGAGCATGCACATAAGCACTTATGGGAAGCAGCGCTTCAAACTCCTGGCAGAATGGCAGCACTGGTGGCCAATGGGATTACTGGAGGAGGCTGCTGGGATATGTAGTTCAGCATGGGAGAAGTGTTTTGGAAACTGCTTTTGATAAATTCAGTGTTTCGAAGCCGGGGGAGAGAATAGATTTTTGAGAAGTTCCTGTGTGTGAGAGAGACAGAGACAGATAGAAAGGTATGCATATGCATTTATAAATATCTTGCTAACTGCCTCACGCACAGAGCCACCTTAGTTCAGGAAAGGGATGGGTGAGGTGGCGGCTCTGGAGGGAGGAGGTTCAGCTGGGGGAGAGAAGGGTGAATGGGGTGGGCGGGGGAGGGGTGACAAAATGCACAAGTACTGTTTCGCAGCACATAGCCACTTACGTGCACATCAGTAACTTGGGGAGGATCGGTGGCAAAACGGGAAGTGAGTGATCTGACTTCCCAAAAGGCTTCACCCCACAAGAGAGCAATCAGACATCCCTCAGAAGCACTGTGAAACCAGTAGGATCTGTAGAGACTGGACTTTCTGTGGTGTCGGGAAAGTCAGGGGTGAGCTCGGGAGGCCGACAACTGCAAGACGGGAGCCGGATGTTCTTGTCTGATTGAGCTCTTCAATGACAATGTACCAAAGCGCTCATCTGATTGTACCCAGACAGTGCTCTCAGTAGCAGAACGTACCTTTGAATGACTCTGTGAGCAGGTGTCCACCATGGCCTATACATTGTTATTGCTTAATTTTTGTCACTGGAGGAAACTGTGACAAAACTCCCCCATACTTTTTTGTTTGATTTGTGCCTAAAACCCTGATTTGGCTCTGGCTTGCCATATCTCTGCCTGCTCTTTTAGTGTCATTTGCTGCTGTTCAATCAATTTGTGAGGTATTTGGTTTTGGTTAAGGTTGCTTTGAGGCCCTCTTTGAATACCATTATGGAAAAGAAGGTTCTGAATACCTCAGATTGATCAACAAATGGCAACTTGTAAGCGAGGGCTTGTCGTGAGACGACCCGAGTAGGAGGGATTTGTGTGTGTTAAGCGTCGTCAAGTCGCCTCCCGCTTACGAGGGCCCTATGAATTAACATTCTCCAAAACATCCTGTCATTAGCAGCCTTGCTCAGGTCTTGTGGACTGAGGGCCGGGGCTTCCTTGACTGAGTCAATCCATCTTATAATGGGGCTTCCTCTTTTCCTGCTGCCTTCAACTTTTCCTAGCATTATTGTCTTTTCCGGCAACTCTTGTCTTCTCGTGATGTGACAAAAGTGTGATAGCCTCAGTTGGGTCATGCCAGGAGGGATTTACAGGAGGGAAAATCAATTGGTTAAAAAAAAAAAAAAGATCCTGTAAGCTTTCTTTGGGGTGAAAGAGAGACAGCGAACGGGGGGAACGAGACCCTGTGCCCAGTCTGTGTATGTATGTGTAATGCTTGGAAACTGACGTAAATGCCCCTATTGTCACGCTAAAGGTTTCTGTCTTGAAAATTCAGCAGAAAGTCCATAACTCACATTCTTTCCCAACCTACTAGGGGATGGGAGGGGGGACTTCCCTGTAATCTACTGTCAACTTCAGCCTGATGTCTTTCACAGAGAGTGCACGGTTTCCTTTCTCAAAGCACGGCTCCCCCTCTTTCCCTCCACGTAGACTCATGATTTACCAGAAGCCGCACATTTTTCTTATCCCTTCTGCCACCGGGCCTTTCCCTTTTCTCCCAGCGGCTGGGACCAGGCCTTGCCTTCCCAGCGTGTGACGAAGCGCTCACATCAAACAGAGAGCAAAGCAGGGCTGGCTTTTGACTGGAGTTTTGGCCCAGCTGGAGGCGACTGGTTTGGCAGCTGTAGGAAGAAGGATTGTAATCTTGCTCTGTCACCACTTCCTGAGTTGGTTTTCCACAGAATAAAACGATGGAGCGAAAAGCAGATTAGCACTGCGGAGGACCCTTCTGGCTGAAGAGAACGTTTATTTCCTCTTTTCGTTAAAAAAGAAAGAAAGAAAGAAAGAAAGAAAGAAAGAAAGAAAGAAAGAAAGAAAGAAAGAAAGAAAGAAAGAAAGAAAGAAAGAAAGAAAGAAAGAAAGAAAGGAAAGTAAGTAAGAAAGGAAACCTCGACTTTCTGTCATCCAAGTGTTTCCTTTCCCCGACAGGCCGATAAAATCCTCAACTGAGACTTGCACGTGATATATTTTGTTTCATTCTAACCTGGTGTTTTCTCGCGTACAAGGGGCATGCCTACTGCATGCCAGGAATGGACTGGAAGGCACAAAAAGAGTGAATCTCCCAAGGATTAAAAATAACCCCACTTCACTCCACCACCAGAGAAGGCTCAGGAGTTTATTATTATGCTATCCACTGTTTCTCAGGAACATTTTTGGCAGTGATACTTCCTCGGCCCTTCCAATTTCCCCCCCAAGAATGCTTGTAAAGTAGTTCACCTGTTCACTTATATTGCCTTCTCTTGCACTTACTATGTCTCTTGTCTTTGATTTGTTTGGAGTGATCTCATTGTGTAGCTAAATCTGATTGGATAGGTGGCAGTGTGACATCATGCTGTTCATCCTGTGATTCCTGATTGCCTGGGATTACCTATGTGACTAACAGTGAAGAAGAAAGGTAACTAGGAGAGGGAAAAGGGGGATCTTAACCCCTTTCCTTAACCAGTAGCATTTCTGGGAGCCAATAGCACTGAGCAGAATGTTTCAGTAGTGGGTATTTTCATGATAAATGTTTATCCTTCCCCTGAAGTTCCAGAAAATCAAAACAGGACACATTGGGGGTCAGCTCACCTGGCTCCCAGCTGTTAGCAACCCACCAGAAATTTCTCTATTAACTTAAAGGAAAAACCTGCTCTCGCTTCAAATATTAACATGAAATATTAATTGTGTGGGTGACTTCTGAAGGGTTGTTAGATGTCTCAGATTTCAATCTCATAGTTGTACAATGATGCATATGGCCAGAATATGCGGAATAGGAAGTGACATCAGAAACAGAGATATATCTGGCATATAAATTATCTGGCTAGTGTGCATAAAGTTACAAGATGGGTCACCGAAAGGTAAGTATTCCTGGGGCTAATATTTAATACATGGCAGAGACCTAATGGATGTAAAAGTGTGGGGTGTCAAACTAGAAGTTCTTGTGTGATTTCCCTGCATCGTAGGGTTCAGAGTCCCTTTTCTGTTTGGTTGACTGTACCGTGGTCTGGAGATGGAAACCGTGAGAAGTGCATGCTTCTTGGCATAACACTGTCCCATTTGGCGCAGAGATGGTACGATCCTCCAAAATTAAGTTCATAGTTTTAATGGCATTTTACAGACCTCATCTTGCATATTAGATCTTAGCCAGGTATTAGGTAATTTAGCTAATAAATTCTCTTCAAAGTGACCCATCATCCCAGTATTTATATATATTTTTTTCCTTTGGAAGGATATAAAGCATAAAAGCAAGCTTTGTAGTTTTATATCTGTCAGCTTGTCACATAAATATCTCAGTAACTACTGATCTTATCGCCATAAAACTTCCATTTATACAGTTAGGCATGTCATATCGGTCAGTTGCACAAAAAAAGAGAGTTAAGCACATGCAATATTAAACTCCATCCAATGCCAGCTCCATTAGTTCACATCTTGAAATTCTCTCTGTGCAGGAAGAAGGGATGGGTGGGGAGATAAAGATTTATAGTGGATTAAGATGACAAAAAGCTCACATTATGCATGTGTGTGTGTGTGTGTGTGTAAGAGAGGCAGAAATAATGAAAAAGACTGCTATATTGATTTGAAGAGTTCCTCCTCCTTCACTTAAAAAAAAAAAATATCTTTGTTTTGGAACTACTTTTCCACTCATTTGCATGAATATGACAATATGTTATGTATGCTTGCCAAAGGCAAAAGTCTTACTACACACCAAAGGTTCCTGAGTAAACAAGTACTTCACCAAAGTCCCGAGTAAACTTAGCAATCATGAGATAAGGGGCCAGGAACTCTTACGGATTGAAAACTGGTTAAATGACAGGAAACAGTAGGAATCAATAGACAGTTCTCACGATGGAGGGAATATGCAGTGGGATCCTACTTGGTATTGGGGCTGGTACCATTTAACTTATTCATAAATGATCTGGAACTAGGGGCGAGTACTGTAGTGCCAGGGCTCTTTTTGTAGCAGGAACTCCTTTGCATATTAGGTGACACACCCCTAATGTAGCCAATCCTCCCAGAGATTACAGTAGCCCCTGTAAGAAGAGCTCTGTAAGCTCTTGGAGGATTGGCTACATTGGGGGTGTGTCATTTAATATGCAAAGGAGTTCCTGCTACAAAAAGAGCCCTGGTGGAGCTTCCGGTCATGGCGACTCATGACCAAATGCACCTCATCAAGCTCCGATGAGTGCAATTTGGATCAGAGTGGCAGGGAAGGATTCGGCTGGCTCCGCCCCCCTCCATAAAGCTCTTGGAGAGAGCTTCTAGCCTGGAGCGCTGAAGGAGCCACTCCCAAAGTCACGGCTTGAGGAAGTGAGCTTCTTTTGCTCCGCAAGATCCCACTGCGCCGAGGCCAGCAATGGTGCCCAGAGACGTTACTGGACCAGAGTATACAAGGTCTTAAGACAGTGACTTCCCTACCTGGTGATTTAGTGATTCAACGATGCAAGCAAAAGTGAGTGAAATTCCAAAAAGAAATATGATTATAAAGAGGGTGAAGGAACAGTGAAGCGGCACAGAGCAAAAGGGAAGGGGGAAACCCATGGAGGAAGAGCTCTCCCAGTAACTAATTCGTAGCAGCAGGCCGAGAGTAAGCTGTTAAACCTCACCTTATTCCAGCAGAAAACTTCAGGACTGAACTTTACTTCTGAGGGAAAACTGTGAACTTCTTTGCGAACTCTTATCTAAGTATAATCAATGACCCAACGTGCAGGAAAAATGGCGTCCAGGGGCAGAGGCAGCATCGGAAATGCTAGTACAGCATCATCAGTCACAAGACAGGAAGACACCAGCAATTTGACTAGCAAAATTTCTGAAGCCCTGCACCCCTTAATGGAACAGATGATGCATCTCAACCAGAAGTTCGACAACTTGCAAAAGAATCTTAAAGAGACAACAGCAAAATCAGAGAAGATGAAAAAAAAGTTTTAAAAAGTGGAAACTAAGACTAAAGAAATGGATGAAAGAATGGACACTGCTGATAAAGAAAAAGCATCTGGGAAACAACAATTACTTCAACTTCAAATGGAAAGGTCTTTATGCGTTTTGAGATTTCAAGGGATCCCAGAGAAAAAGGGTGAGAATTTAAGAGAAATTTTAAGTGAAGCGCTGGCCCCTTTGATTCATAGCAAACCTGAGATTATACAAGCAGACATTGACATGATATATAGAACATACTCAGAGTTTGTAAAAAAAAATAATAATCTCCCAGGGGAAATTTTTGTAAAATTTGCAAAAAGAGCAACAAGAGATTTAATTCTCAAAGTATCTACTGTGGCAAAGGTGAAAATTCAAGAGGAGGAGATTAAAGTCTTGAAAGACGTTCTGTATGAAATACCAAAACCAAGAAAGCAATATAGAAACATCACAGACTTCCTTCAAAAGAATAATGTCCAATACAGATGGTTATTACCTGAAGGACTTATCTTTAATTTCCAAGAAAAGAAAGGATTGAATCTTTATTGAAAGCAGAATTATTCTCGAAGCAACACCAAGTGTCGAATAAGCAAAAGAATAGTGCAGAGGGTGAGAAGGCAACAGAGGAGATCAGCAGACATCAAAAGACTGGTTCAGATAACTCATCTTCCTCTGATACTTCGGTATCTCTGGGAGAAATCTTTGACTCTGACACTGACTCTGATTTAGGTGCAGCAGCGCCCAAGCCTATTAAGCTTAAGCTGCTGAAGCAAAAGAAGAAGCATAAGGATAAGAAGACTTCCAAATAAAGTTCCCAGATTTTCTATTTGTATACTTAAAATCATAATTGTAAGCTCTGAAGTGATAGAATCTCTAACAAATTCTTTTAGGGTTATTTTTTTTTAGTAGTGAATAATGGAAATGGATTATATGTCAGGTAAAGAAATGATGAAAGCATATAGATAGTTCATAACGGTACCTTGTTACTCTCTTAGTTGTTTAGTGTTTGTAGTTTGTAGTGAGTCAGAGCTTTGTAAAAAAAGACTACAGAGCTTTGTAAAAACAAAAAAAAAGTAATACACAACGTGCTTTCTAGATGGCAGCTAACGCCCTTTAATATTTTTAAAAAGTGTTTTCCAGTTTACATCTGGTAAGCAGTGGAAAATAGATTACACTCCACAGTGATCTCTCATTTTCTAATGGGATGTACTGCAGCTGGGTGAAAACTGATGTCTTGTACACTGAACCTTTTATAGAAAGAGGTGGAAAGGTGATAGGTAAAGTCCAAACAGGTGCATTGACTTTGGTGCTTCCCAATGACCATCTCTGTATTATGGCGCTATTTATTTATTTATTCAAATTTATATTCTGCCCTCCCCATAAACGGGCTCTGGGCGGATTACAGCAGCAACCTGAAATAATTTATTTATGCCAATGAGAAAGGCAGCTGCTAGACCATCTGCCTTCCGGACCAAGGATTCCCCCCTCCCCAGTAGTCCATCAATGCTATGGACTGGAAAAGCCTGCCAATTAAGATCTGCATCCTTCAGAGGTGAGGCCCAAGGTCATCCAGCAGCTGCAAGTGGAGGCATGGGGAATCAAACCCGGTTCTCCCAGATTAGAGTTCGCGCACTTAACCACTACACCAAACTGAATTGAGATTCGGCTGGCACTCACCTTACTGTTGTTCAGGCAGCAGGCCCAAACATTTTACCCATGTTTATAGCCACATTTTTAATGTTTTTATGGGTTTTTATAATTTTAGATGTTTTATGGTCTGCTTCGGGTCTGAAGTATCTTTTGTGGGTATTGGTTGCTTTATGCTGCCCTTTTTCCCCTGGCTTGTTTCTAATGGCTTCTTTTGTTTCTATGTTGATCACTTATGATTTTATGATGTTATGATATTATTTTTACTTATACGCTGTCTTAAGTAGGACTTTGGAGAGGTGGCATATAAGTGTCCTAAGAGAATGGATGGAAAGAATGAATGGAACTGTTCAGGCTTATCACAGCCCAGTTTTATTTCCTTTCTTAATTTTTAAATGTTTACTATGGGTTGGATTGAAAGGTTTATTTTCCACCAGCAATAAGGAGGCAGTTTTCGCAGTTTCTCCATTCTCATTGCGGGCCCCAATTCAGCCTTCGTGCTGTTTCTGAGAGTCTCCTGCCCATTCGGGGGAGTTCTAGAATGCAGCAAGAAAGCTCCGTTCCCCTGGTAAAAAGGCAAGAAAGCTCCATTCCTCTGGTAGAAATGTTTTCTGTTGGTGGAAAATTACCTTTGGAACCAATTCATTTTTTTTTTAAAAAAGTTTTTTTTAAAGTGGTATACAGGCAGAGTCTAAGCATTCAAAGCAAAAAAATAATTAATGAATGATTTGGAATATTTAGCTATAAACGGGCTTGTGTTCATGGTGGACAAGCACGCAAGCTATTCCAAACTCACAGTTGTATTTTTTAAATATTCATTTGGCAGATTCAGATGCAGTCTCCTATACCTCTTGTTAAGTAGTTCTGAGAAGGACTGTTTAATTGGTTGGTTGTTTCCATGTGTGTAGTGTAACCAGGAGATCCTGTGATTGTCTAGCTACCAGAAGTTCTAGCTCTTTAGTGTTATTCAGGTTGCACCAGGGGAAGGTGAGCTAGGATTGCTGTAAACACCATCTTACCAATGCAGCAGTGAAAATATGCGCATGAAACATTCTCCAAAAATTATGTGGTACAACCTGGGGTAAGTCTGCTACAACACTTAGGCTGAGTTCAGACTGGCAGTTTGGCCCGATATAGGCATGTTTCAGAAATGTTTCACAAACGGATTAAAGGGGCCGGTTCACACAGGCACAGCTATCGGGCATTCCCCAGCCGTACTCAACCCATCTTGTAACGCTTCCCTCCTGAGTTTAAAAAGTATCAGGTGAAAGTGGCCGCAAACCCTGGAGAGTGCGTTGATCCCGCTTCCCAGAAGTGTGAACGCTGAAAGCCACGGTTACAAAAAAATAGCTGTGCCTCCACCAGGGGCAGGCCAACAGTGCAAACACTCCCTTGCACCTCCTCCCCGATATGCTCCCACATCAGTCGGTGCAGTGTGACTGGGTCTTTTTGCCACGACTCCCTCACACTTCATACTGCCAGTCTGAACTCAGCCTTAAATGCTCGGCTTTGGGGCTGATGTATAGTGCTGCGGAATATGGTGCTTCAGTGTGGCTGAACAGCCCCCATATCCACACACTTGATGCTCAACACAACTCAACAATGAAAACCATCAGTGGGTATATTAAACCCACACTGACCTATTGGCTACCCACATTGTGCAGCATTGTTCCCCCACATCTCCGAAGACAAGATGCTCTCCTTTGTGAATATAGAAACTGAAATAATTGAAAACATAGAGTGGCCCATCCACAAAGGCATGGCTGATGCAGGCCTATCCAGACTAAGAGCCTGACACCCAGCAATAAGATGTGATTAACACATGGAATTCACTGCCACAGGAGGTAGTGGCGGCTACGGCTTCAAGAGGGAATTAGATAAACACATGGAGCAGAGGTCCATCAGTGGCTATTAGCCACAAGTCATAGATAGGGACTCTGGGGCAAGTGATGCTCTGTATTCTTGGTGCTCGGGGAGGGCTTCTAGTGTCCTGGCCTGACTGGTGGACCTCCTTATGGCACCTGGTATTTTTGGCCACTGTGTGACACAGAGTGTTGGGACTGGATGGACCATTGGCCTGATCCAATATTGGCTTCTCTTATGTTCTTAAGATCTGCACCAATTCTGCAATTACAAAATTTCAATCTAGGGAATGAATGGTTGCGAACATGGACAAACAATTAGTTCCACCCATTATCCATAACCTGATAAACACCAACGAGAAGCCCTCAAGATTTGACTTGCCACATAAAGAATGGAAGATGACTAACAGAATACAAATGGGCTTTGGCAGTTGTGCAGCCTGTTGTTTAAATGGGGCAGAATACCAGGACCCAAATGCGACTGTGGTGCAGCCCACCAAACTATTTTTCATCTATCACAGGCATGTGAGTGTCGTGCGTTCCAGGGAGATGAACTGGAGCTCTTTGAACTCTTCCCAGCTGTGACTGAGTGGACTGAAAATTTAGATATTAGTAGCAGTTCGAAAGCAAGAAACTGCAAGTAGATAAATAGGTACCGCTTTGATGGGAAGGTAACAGCATTCTGTGTGCCTCGGCGTTTAGTCATGCTGGCCACATGACCACAGAAACATCTTTGGACAGCGCTGGCTCTTTGGCTTGGAAATGGAGATGAGCACCGCCCCCTAGAGTCGGATTTGACTTGCTTTCGAGCAAGGGAAACCTTTATCTTTATCTATTTAGAGGGGTTGCCCAATCAGTCTGCATACCCATTGTATCGTCTTGGTTATATATATTATATTATTACATACTTCCCATGTGTAACTCTGCCATATAATAAAGACATAAATAAATATTTTCTAAAAAACAATGCATACTTTCCTGCTTATCTGGATAATATGAGGACTGCAGGTCTGAAACTGATGCCACTGTGAAGTGCACTAAATCATACCCAGATTAGCTACTCAGGTATAATGCATATTTTTGTACCAGGCCCCACAAAAAGAATACAATAAAAAGAGAATTGCTTCCAATTTCTTTCAGAAAACTGTACCTCTTTGGGGTATTTTTTAAAAAAGAACCAGTACTGTATGGCTTTGTCAGAATGCATTATTTACTTCGAGAAATGCAGGAGTAGGTTGTCTCTCAAACTATTCTCTGCAGAAATTACATGAGGTTGCATTTTTATGTCTGGCAGTGCTGATAGTACAATTTTTTTCTCTCTCTTCTGTTGTTAGCATTGCAAAAAGAAAAAAAAGTTCTATACTACAGTATTCCCTATAGAAAATAGTGCATTAACCATAATGGAGTTTTGAATCGGGATGAGTTTAAGAATGTCAAAATATGTTGAGCTATTCTAGCATTCAGATGTAAGATATCTCTGATTTTTTTTTAAAAAAAATAAACACTACAAAGAGCTATTTTGTATGAATTAAAATCGACCCAACAGCTCAACTCCCTCCCTCCAAATTCCCTTTGCTCTCAACAGTAATAGAATGGAGCTCGAAATGGAGCTGTTTGTAGATTGGACAATGCCCACAAATGTTTGTGTGAGTGAAAAGGAGACCACACATTGCCAAGAGAAGGCAGAGGTTTCCCACATTCCTAACTGGACCTAAATACCAAACACTATCCCTGGACTGAATCCACTGCAAGGACAGCACAAAATTGGTGGGTCTTCCTCATCTTCTCATCCCATGAGTGGCCAGTAGAATCACTGCCCAGTTTTGTCCTTTGGGGAGTTTCGTGATGCCTTTCTATAAACGTTTGTGAATGTGCACTTAAGACGACTTCCTTTCTCCCAGCCTGTGCTCACTGACACCTCCCCCGCGCCAATGGCCTATTGACAAAATATTGCTAAACGGGTTTGTGTTGCAGTTCTTACACACCGGTGAGAAACGTTTTTTTACAAACTTTTAGAAAAGTAAAATGTGAGGGTTCATTTACTGGTACCACCTACTTTGAAGACTGTGCCATGCAGGATATTGAAAGGTGAATGAATGCATGATATGGAAGAGGGAGAAAAAAACATTTCACAATATGAAACTCCATAACTGGAGAGAGAGTTCAGACAGGGATCATTGGCGTGAGAATAGGCGTTCATGTTCCTAGGTACCACCAGACTGTTCTCCATGTCCACTATGAAATTTTGAAAAGTCTGAGATTATAAATCAGAAGGGACTTTCCTTTGTTGTAAGCAGGGCTTTAAAAAAAATAATAATGGAAAAAGAGGTGCCAGAACTCTCAAGGGGGAAATGGAGTTTTCAATCTGTATACTGAGAACTCACGAACTTTTAAATATTTTAAAAAGAATTTTGTCGAAGAGATTCTGGAACTTTGTTCCCACAGAAAAAAAAGCTTTGGTTGTAAGGGTAGGAGAATTAGCTTGCAAGGAATGTACACAGGGCTATTTTTGGGCAGGAACGCACAGGAACAGAGTTCCGGTGGGCTCCTGAGTTGGCCACGCCCAGCAGGAACTCATTAGCATAACAGGCCACACCCAACAACAGCAACTTATTAGGACTGGCTACAGTAGGGGTGTGTGGCCTAACATGCAAAGGAGTTCCTGCTACAAAAAAAAGCCCTGGGTTTTGACAACAAACAAGGTAAACAGAATAAGAAGCAAAAGGTGGGTGTGGCTGGATGACCACACCTCTGGCAACATGGGGGTGTGGCCTAATATGCTAATGAGCTGTTCTGTCAGGGGTGTGGCCAGTTATGCTAATGAGTTCCTGCTGGGCTTTTTCTACAAAAAAAGCCCTGAACATACATAACAACGTAAGAAGAGCTCTTCTGGATCAGATCAATGGACCATATAGTCTAGCATCCTGTCTCACACAGGGGCCAACAAGTTACTCTGGAGGAACAATAACAGAGCACAGGGACCAAGATCTTCCCCTGATGTTGCCTCCTGGCACTGGGATTCACAGGTTCACTGCCTCTGCATATGGAGGTTTTCTTTAGTCACCATGGCTAGTAGACAGTGATAGGCCTATCCTACATGATAACTTATAAATTGTAGTTTGCAGGCATAGCAGCTAAAAGAACAACCTGTTACGAGGGAGGTTCAAATCTCACCTCTGCTACAAACAGAACTATAAACAAAGCTACTCAGCCTAATCTCTGCAATATGAGGATAATAATGGCCTGATATGCAGGGCTTTCATAAGAGTTATGAAGTATCATAAGATGAAACAGCATTAGTAAGGTGCCAGAATACTGGTGATTACCAATGGTTCCCTGGTTATTTACAAGTTGGATTAGTTACAATTGGCTTGATCCAGTATGGTGTGGGCAAAGTTCTATGTGCAGAAATTCTCTTCCTTCCCCCTCCCACTGTGGCTCACTGTCCTAAAATGCTGCCCCTCTGGTTCAGGGAGGCCCCCCCCCGTAGCAGCAGTGGGCATGATGCATGGGACTGAACTGGGAAGTGATTCTAAAAAAAAGTTATTGTTAGTGATAATATGTCTCCCTGGGAGGCAACTGAACAAAAAACTGTCTTTGGCAGTGCAATCTTAAACAGCATTAAACTTTTCTAAGCCCATTGACTTCAATGGACTGAGAAGGCTACAACTCTGTTTAGGTTCACACTGTTGGTGTGTCACACCTTTGGTCTTTCAAGTTTAGGACTGTATTCTCTGACTGGCAATGGTTCTCTGGGTTCACCTGCAGGGAAAAGTTTTAGGAGCCAGTTTGGTGTAGTGGTTAAGGGTGCATACTCTAATCTGGGAGAACCGGGTTTGATTCCTTGCTCCTCCACTCACAGCTGCTGGATAACTTTGGGCAAGTCATAGTTCTGTCAGAGGTGTTCTTGAAAGAGCAGTTTCTGTCAGAGCTCTCTCAGCCCCACCCTCACAGGGTGTCTGTTGTGGGGAGGGGAAGGGAAAGGAGTTTGTAAGCCGCTCTGAGTGAAGGGTGGGGTATAAATCCAATGTCCTCCTCTTCTTCTTCTTTTTCAGCACCCACTACCATGTAATTGGCAATGCTGGGGATTGAACCTGGCTGGCAGGTTCTAGCATTGAGCCACGGCCCCTCCCTTTCCAAGGTACTGAAGCCTTATCTTTCACTTCACAACTCTCAAGCAGTAGTTCCCAGGTGCCTCTTTGGAGTAATCCCATTTGAAGCTAACGAGACTAATTTTGAAATAAGTGTTTTAAGAATTGCCCCTTAACTGTATTTAAGGCTGTAGTGCTAATTCTTCCATAAACAGCTTAGTTTCCCCGTATAGATACATTTCTGCAGTCATTACTCAAAAACAGCTAAAAGAACTTCACTCAACCCGCCTTCAGTTTAGCTTAAAAAGATGAATGTTTCTGGAATTTATGAGCATGCGAAACAGGGGGTTACAACTGAAACTGTTAAACAATTTTAATGACTGCAGCAATATATTATTGAGATTTTTCTCCCCCCCCCTCATAAATTATAGCGTGAAAAACATTCTATTTAAGATTAAATGCCCCCAAAGTTACAGATGTCCAAAGAAGTATACAGAAATAAAGACATTTTGCCCTAACATTCAGATTAAAATATTACTTTGGCGCTCAGTAGGAACAAATTTATTTCTCATCCTGAATAATTTAATTGAAGAAGTATGTTGAAATTTAGAGTTGGAGCTTTTGTTTCTCTCTCTCTCTCTCTCTCTCTCTCTCTCTCTCTCTCTCTCTCTCTCTCTCTCTCTCTGGCCTTTGATTGAGAGAATCAGAGAGTGAACTTTTTCTGTCATGTGCAGAACATTTAAATTCCGAGCAGTATCACCTTTGTGAAAAGCTTTGAAATAGTACGTGTGTGCATATGTATGCCTTGTAATTGGAAGCAGGGGTGTGTGGGATGGAAGGTGGCTTGTGCATATGATGATTGCCCCCATTCCCATTCAAAGAAGAAGAAAACCTGGTTTTATACCCCGCTTTTCTCTACTCCAAGGCATCTCAAAGCGGCTTCTATCACCTTTCCTTCCTCTCCCCGCAACAGACACCTTATGAGGTAGGTGGGGCTGACAGAGTTCTGAGACAACTGTGGCCCATTATGCAGGCATTTCTTACTGCAGATTTTCAGAGCAGTAAACCTTTAATCTTGAATACAGATTCTGTGCCCGGTTCTCCAGATTAGAGTCCACCACTCTTAACCACTACACCATGCTGGCTCTCTATGTTTGGAGCATCATATTACACCGGTCCTTATGGCTCAAATGAGTAAAGGTAAAGGTTCCCTTGCTCGAAAGCCAGTTGAATCCGACTCTAGGGTTGCGGTGCTCATCTCCGTTTCAAAACCGAAGAGCCAGCGCTGTCTGAAGACATTTCTGTGGTCATGTGGCCAGCATGACTAAACACCAAGGCGCACGGAATGAGTAAGGGTGGCATAAATTCTGACCATATAAACTTAGGGCTGATTCACCCCTAAATTTATTCCACATGACTGGTTAGTTACATTGTTAATTACTCTTTATCTAATTGCTCCCTGAAATCTGGCATTCCATTTCTTTTTCTAGAAATCTGGAGTTTGTTTCAAAGCCATTCTGTTGTGATCAGTATAGAAATGTGACGAGAGGAGGGGCAGGAAGGGAGAGTCTGCAGAATTTCAAAAGTTTTGGTGTAGCAGTTAAGAGCGGTGGACTTTAATATGGAGAACTGGGTTTGAGTCCCCAGTTCTCCACATGCAGCCAGCTGGGTGACCGTGGGCCAGTCACAGTTCTCTCAGAGCTGTTCTCTCAAAAGCAGTTCTCTCAGCTCCACCTACCTCACAGGGTGTCTGTTGTGGAGAAAGGAAAGGCAGGTGAATTTAAGCTACTCTGAGACTCCGAATGAAGGGCAGGGTATAAATCCAATCTCCTCCTCCTCCTCCTGCAGATGCTCAGAGGCAGATAATATCTTCCCAAACCTCCCTACCCTCCTGCTAGAATACCTTGTGGTGTGTAACATCGGGGGGGGGGGAACCCTACAAGGCTGGCGTTAGAAAAGGGTACATAGAAGTGTGACAAAAAAGAAATCACAGAAAAGTTCTTGTTTTGAAAGAGAAACAGAGAATAAGAGGAATCCATGGCTATTACTGGGAAAAAGGTGAATTTCAGAAAAAGAAATTCCACTCTGCATAAAAATGCTACTTTAAATAGCATTGCACTGTTTTGCACTCCATTGTACCACTGACAGGATTGCCCTTATGCTGGCTGATACTACGCAAGAGTCCTGCCTTTACCGTTTGACCTGTGATGGATGATTTATACATGCAAGATACTTCTTGTTGCTGAAGTTATCTGGTCTTAAACATGAGAAGTTATCTGGTCTTAAACAGCCTTCAGTCCAGCTATAAATAATCCAAAGCAGTCCTTCAAAACTCACTTTGGAAGTTAATTGTGTTCTTGAGTAACCACTGGAATTTTACATAAAGGGACATTTGAAGCAAAAGTGGGACATCGGGGAAAATATCAGAAATGTTGAGAGAAGCCCAAAGAGACATTAGAACAAATTCAGAGTCCAGTGGCATCTTTAAGATCAATAAAGGTTTATTCAAGGTATGAGCTGTCATTTACATACAAACTTTTTCAAATACACTGGAATGGAAGCTAGAATTCAAACTTATAAGCTGAGTTCAGACTGGCAGTTTGCCCCACTATAGCCACGTTTCAGCCACATTTCACAAGAGGATTAAAGGGGGCGTTCACACCGGCACATCTGCCTGGCATTCCCCACCCGTAGATGGCTGAGGGGTGACGGCTGAGGGGTGACATGATCGAAGTTTATAAGATTATTCATGGGATAGAGCAGGTTGAGAAAGAAATACTTTTCTCCCTTTCTCACAGTACAAGAACTGGTGGGCACTCCATGAAATTGCTGAGCAGTCAGGTTAGAACAGATAAAAGGAAGTACTTCTTCACCCAAAGAGTGATTAACATATGGAATTCACTGCCACAGGAGGTCGTGGCAGCTGCAAGCATGGACAGTTTCAAGAGGAAATTAGATAAACATATGGAGCAGAAGTCCATCAGTGGCTATTAACCACAGGGTATAGATGGGAATTCTCAGTCTGGGGCAGGTGATGCACTCTATTCTTGGTGCTGGAGGGGGCAGCAGTGGGAGGGCTTCTGGTGCCCTGGCCCCACTGCTGGACCTCCTGATGGCACCTGGTATATTTTGGCCGCTGTGTGACAGAGTGTTGGACTGGATGGGCCATTGGCCTGATTCAACGTTGGCTTCTCTTATGTTCTTATGTAACCCGTGCTGTTCCGCTTCGCTCCCACGTTTAAAAGATACCTGGTGAAAGTGGTAGCAAGCAACTATGAGCCCATTTATCCCACTTCATTCTGCTGCCGGGAAGTGTGAACGCCAACCCAAAAAGCTGGGAGCAACCCGCGTTGCACATAAGGCAACAGTGATATGATTGGCTGTGCTCCACTCTACCGCCCAATGCGGTGCTGGTGCAACAGGATCCTCCCCAAATTGGCCGGATGTGCTTATGCGCACATAGCCGAATTACCAGGGAAAAGCTATTTACAGCCATGTCTCCGGGCCAGCAGTCTGAATGCTCCCGCATGCCTCCTCCTGGTGTGCTCCCGCATCAGTCAGCGTAGTGTGTCCAGGAAAACCCGGAACAGTTTGTTCCAGGGCTTTTTTGCCACGACTGGCTCCCACTTCAAACTGCCAGTCTGAACTCAGCCAGCAAATTTACATGTAAGATGATGAAGACGTTTTAAGTTATGCAAAAACGAAACTAAATACCTTGAATAAACCTTTGTTGGTCTTAAAGGTGCCACTGGACTCTAAATTTATTCTACTGCTTCAGACCAACACGGCTGACCACCTGGAACCAAAGAGACATTGTTTTGGAGCCCCCCAGAATTTCCATCGGCAGGGTAATTCTCCTGCAGTAACCCAAAATAACCCCCCAAACCCCCAGGACCCCCAGGACTAACCTTAAGGGAATCTGAGGTCTCCTGCAGGAGATGGGAACTGGCAAACATCATCTCCCTGCATAGACACCTGCAGAAATTCAGCTGGGATCCAAGCCACCAAAAGACTAATAACCCTTCTAATGTGGCCTTGTGGTCTGTCGTCTTATGCAGTCTGTCATCAAATCTCACCTAAGAAGTAAATTTGGAACTTTCTTGTACGAAGAATTCTGCCCTACCTGGAACCACCCCGCCTTGTCAGTCCTTGCCTAACTTTATAGTTAGGGCAGAGTTATATCTTTGGGGGGAGTTTCTGTGGCTTGGTAAGCACCAATCAGGGTATAGGAGTCTGACAGGATTATCCCTGTGGGGATGCCAGACTGCCTTTGAGGTTTGCCAGGACAAATCCTCCATGCAGGCCATGCGGTTGTGTTGGAGGGATCATCACGGCCGATCCCATTGCTGGGCCGGCCTGGGGGTGAGTCACTTTCAGTTGGCACCATCCCAGGGGCAGGGTGCTTTACCCATTGTATGGCAAGGATGGGGCCTGGTGACCCCAGGCCTTGACTGTGCCACTGTTCATTGTTTGCCCTTGCCGTTATTATGTAAGTTAAATAAAATGGCCCTTAGCTTCCCAACCTACGGTTGTCTGACTCTTTCTTCCATTGGGGGTGGTGGTGGCAAATATTGGAAGGATTTTCAGGGAAGGCCCAAGGGTTCTGCTAAGCCTAGAGGAACATCCCTGGGATTTCAAACATCTCTATGTAGTTGCTCTGTATCTTGTTCATGCGGCATCCGGCCTTTAAAACCAGTACGGGTTATAGCTGTGATCTATATTCCTTCCAACTAATGGGGAGGCCTCCACCTAGAAGGAGAACCCCCTCCCTCCCACATGCTATCACATAGATAGCTCAAGCCAGTGAAGCTTTTGATCTGTTGTGAGACGCTATTTCCCCATCATCATCAGAAAGGTGATGCCGAGGAGCAGAGAGGGCCGCTCTGATGATGTCAGCGTTTCGACCATAATTGTCAGCTTGATGTCGGCAGTAAACATCCTGTCATTTGGTGGTCTTCCACGTAAAGGTAATGCGGTAGCAAATGTATTTGCTTGTTTACACTTCGGGTGTGAAGGTGCTGAGCTTAACTTACCCCCATATAGCACTCCGTCATTTTTATGGCTTAAAGCAAGCAGGGGAGCACTTTGTAATAAATCTGAAATTTAGGATCTCTCAAAGACACTAAGCTAATGTTTCCAAAGAGCCACGGAAATAAGGTTCTTTCTCTTAGGCGTCCTTTTGGGGGCTCTCTCTTCTGTCACCTTGGAGGTGATTTGTGGTGAAATAAATCAATTGGGACTTTGATAAATTAAACACGTATTTGGGAGACCCAGACACTTGCTGTGCATGTTTTTGGCAATGTCAAAAAAACCCCAAACCACCACCCGTTCCTGGGTGATTTTGTGGCGGTGGGGGTGGGTTGAGGAGAGGATTGAATTGAAAGAGGGTGGAAAGTCAAAATTGAAGGCGACCACCGAGATCACATAAATGAGGAAGGAAACAAAGTACTGCCCTTGGACCCAACTGGCCTCAAAGCCCCCCCCCCCCATAATGGAACAAAAGGATGTTGGCAGGAGATTCAAGCTGTAACTACATTCTATAGGTATAAGTCTTCCTTGGGCATTGACGTGGGGGAGAAGAGAGGCTTGGTATGAGGTAATTCTTTGGTTCTTAACTAAATTTCACATCTGAGGATTTTTTTTTTCTTTTAACCAAATCTGATTGGTTCTGAAGGAGAAGGAGGAGGAGGAGATTGGATTTATACCCCGCTCTTCACTAGGAGTCTCAGAGTGGCTTACTACCTCCTTTCCCTTCCTCTCCCCAAAACAGAGGTAGGTGGGAGAGAGCTCTTTCGAGAACTGCTCATGAGAGAACAACTTTAAAAGATCTTCTAACTGACCCAAGGTCACAACAGCAGCTGCATGTCACAGTTCTCCCAGATTAGAGTCCGTGTTTCTGACCACTACACCAAACTGTAGTGATCCAATATCCGAAGAATATATCCAGGGAGGGTGGATGGGTCAGCTGCAGGTGGCAAAATCCTGCCTGGAAGGAGTGTAGCTTGCTTATGTAGTCCCTCACCGTGTCTCCCCATTGGCCATAAACTTTCAGCCTTACCAACCCTGCATTGTTCCGGGCTTGAATGAAGGGGCCAGGGCAAACAGATCTATAATGCCATGAGTGCATCTTCTACCCCTAGCAGCTAACGAACTGGAGGAATATATTTTAAGATCCTCTGAAATCTCAGTGTAATGCTCAAAGCTCTTTAGTACGGATAGTTAAATAGGTTACTTGAATTACTATCTCCTTTGAGTTAAAATGGCCATTGAGACCATTAATCATGATGAAAGCATTAATTGCATAAATATCTGATTTGCTGATTTTTCATGTTCGCTATCTAGGAGCATGAGGATTAGTGGTGAGAAGACAAAAGTTTGCATTTTATGCCTGTATGTGTTTTCATCCGTCAAAAATAATTTTAAGTCCTCTTGCTTAAAACTGCTTGCTAAAAGTATGACTTTAAATTTCTCATTTCTCTCATTTCTCCCTTGTGCAAACCAAACACATGACTATTTTCATGCCGCTCTCTGTTTCTTCACACTGAATTGTACCATAAATTCTATGTGTTTATGTACCAGTAAATCAAGGTTATGTATTTGACGTATATCGTATATTTCTCTAGCACCCCACCAGAGTTTCAATCCACAGATCACTCGATGGCTGACTTTTCCTTGGAAGCTGGGAATTTGGTCTCCCCATGCAACAAATTAGGCCTAAGTTCACCACCTCAACCAAGATCCCTGTAAGCCTTCATCCCTCCAAGCATCCATCAACACTGAATGTAAAATTTCAGGGCACAGCTCCCCTCCTTTAAATTATTCCTACCTCTCACCCAAGAAGTGGGGCCTGGGAGCTCAGAAAGCCCCCTTTGTTCTGTTGAGCCCAGCCTTCTGTCGAAGCAATGCCTGCCTTGTACGAGAGCCTCTCATATGGAGCTTTCCAAGTCCTGCAGAGCTCCATCTTCCCCTACTACTTTGGTCCAGCCCCTTGTAAGCTAATATGTGTTGCCAACTAAATCTCATTCATTGGTGGAGCAATATTCTAGGCCATTGCACCTTAAAGGCCAACAAGACATATAGGGCATAAGTTTTAAGAAACAAAGCTTCCTTCATCAGGTATTTTCAGTGGTTCCTGGTTCAAGTTCCATGACTTCTTGGTTCAGCCAGCATGGGAGAGATTTCCAGTGCTCCCTTGACCTCATCAAAAGGCAGTTTTTCAGATTGCAGTTGGAACGGGGCTTCGTGGCTTCCTTAAGGTGAGTGTAGGCAAAATACCGTGGACATTTGCTGGGCTGGAATATCTCAGTTGTGCTATAAGATTTGGTTAGGCTAGCAGAAAATTTGCCAAAGCAATGGTTCCCACTGCTAGACATACTATGTCAACCTTGATAGATCAACAGCCTGAGCAGTAAAAAGCAGCTTCGGACGATTTTTATGATGATTATGATTGTGATTGTTGTTGTTGTGATGATGATGACAATGATGATGATGGTGGTGGTGGTGATGGAGATTTATTTATTTATTTGTTTTATTGGATTTATAGCCCCCTCCCCGCTTTACAGCAAGCTCAGGACGGCTTACACTAGTTAAATACAGAACAATTAAAATCACATAAAAGATGAAGGGTCATGATTCAGTGTATCTGTTTTGCACTCAGAAGGTCCCAGGTTCAATCCCCAGGCCAAAGGTTCAAACCCCAGCATCTCTATTTAGAAGGATCGGGTAGTAGGTGATACAAAGGACCTCAACCTCAGTCACTGGAACCTCCTGGAACTTCTGAAGAAATGAACAGAGACTCAAGAAAGCTCCTACCCTGCCACATATTTTGTTAGTCTTTAAGGTTCTATTGGACTTTTGCTGTTTTCTACTGCTACAGACAGACTAACACGGCTACCCATCTTGATACATCTGGAACCTCCTGTCTGTCAGCCTAGATGGTACTGACCTTGATAGACCAATGATCCAATTCAGTCTAAAGCACTTTCATATTTTTGATGTTAATTAAAAAGTATTAAAATGTTATAGAAAACAAACACACTGCTATAAGAAATATTTTCCTTATTAATGTTTTTCCTCAGGTTTTTTTTTTTTTTTTTTTTAAGGGAGAAGAAAACCCTAGTTGGAGAATTTGTGCTGTGGGATTTGACAGCTTTTGTTAGGATATTCTCAACAATGAAAACTTCTGTTTATTCAAGATTCCAGATGCAAATACTTTGAAGGGAAGTTAGTTTTTATCCCGATGGGGATTTACACTTGGAGCTTTCAACATCCATCCTTTGAGAGGAAGAGATGAACTATAATGAAGTAGTTCACGGTACAATTAAAATGATGTAGGAAAACAGCAACATGATATGCTGAATCGGAGTAACTGAAGCTGATTAAGGAGGACATCAAAATTAAATGCCTGATAGGACTGACAGAACAAATGCAAGATGGCCGCCCGAGATTGGCGTCGGGATGTGCTGTCAATTTGCTGATGTTTTACAGGCAAATTCACTGATGGACGTAACATTTTTATAGGGCTTTCCATTATTTCTTGCGGCCCTCCACTTTTAATTTTTCCCTTTCCAGTTAATATATACTTGTGTATAATTTAAAGAGAAAACTGTTCTGTTTCATCATAAAAGATTTGTCTGTTACTTTTGGTGTGTAAATCAAGTGGACAGCAAAACACACTTGAACTTGTTTTTTTAGGCTTTTGTTGACAACAACAGAGAAAGAGATCACAGGGACCGCCAACAAGTGTGGACATCAATTATTTTTTAATTGTATAGGAGTACAGTACACTAATTAAAACTAGTATATCTTGCAATGCCAAAGGCAAAATTAATTATTAATTTTTATTAATATTCAGAAGTAGCGCAAGGAATACATTAAAAAAGATTTTGTGGTTGGGGGTGAGATCTTGTTTAGCTTAATGTTTCAGCAAAGAAAGAAAAAGGAAGGATGTTAGCTAAATTGGAATAGTTAAACATGTCGCTGCAGAGCTTATTTATACTGGGGAAGGACATGGTTCTTAAAGTGGCTATCCAGTTTGGGGAGAGATTACTTGGAAATCCCAATACTGTTTGGTTCGACAAGTGTAATAAATTCCATGTTCGCTTGTTATTGTTTCCATGGATGCTTAGGGGTACAATACGCCAGGAGGTTCCTTGAGCAACCGAGGTTTGGAGCAGCTCACATTCATTTCAATAAAATATGTGCTGAAAAGCTTCCCAGTGGATTGGGCCCTTGGTTATTAAATTGGTTAAGCATTACCAGCTCAAATGACTTTTTCATCTGTTGGCTTTCCTGATCTGGGATTTGTAAACCCAACTCATCTAGAATTAGAGTCTTGACTAAGGGACTGAACACACAGTAGAACTGGTTATGACATTATTTGGGTTGCACGTATAGGGCATCTTCATGTTAATTTTGACCTCAAGAAGCTCACCAAATGGAGCCTTATATGCATGTTGCAGAAGGTCACCAAATGGAGCCTGATATGCATGTTGCTGAAATAATAATTCCTGAATTTTTCTATAGCACAATTTAGGATTCCAAGTAGGTGGCTAGAGCAACTGAGAAATAGCCATTTGTCCACACCTAGTCGGAAAATTCATGGTGAAGATGAGATTTGAACCACGGACCTCCTGGTTTACTTCTCAGAATGTTTGGCACTGGGCTTTCATACATTCCTGTTCTTTTCACATAAGTTCCATCTTATCTGCCAGTCAGCATTCATTTAAGTTTCTCTTTGAAAAAGGACAAATCCAAAGGTGACATAACAAGTGAAAGACATGATTGTGTCTGGATGTGTGCTTTGGACATCAGTTCTTTTCTTCCATGCTCAGTCCTACGGAGATCTTCAGAACTTTCTTCTAGTTCAACCAGCTGTGCTCCAATGAAGTGGGGATGTGCTATATTTTGTATAAAATTAAGAACCATGTGGGGAAATATGTGTATTGGGAGACCTTTTTGCTCCCTGTGTCATAATAACAGAATCCAGGGAGGAGTTTCGGTTTCGGCGTCGTGAATGGCGGCCGCTTCTCGGGACGCTCCCGGAGGCGGTTAGCCCACGCGCAGTTAGGGGGGTCTTCGCATGTGCGAAAGACCCTAGTGAGCCTTAGGTAAAGGCTCCGAACCGGGGGCGCATGGGGAGTAGCCTCTTTGCCGGCAGACAGCCGGGAAATTGAGGCTTTCTCCCCGCCCCAATCGGCCCCGCTGCGGCGTGCCCGTAATGGGACTTAGCGGCGCCACCGAATTCCAGGAGTGAAGACAGCGTTATGGCTTAACATAAAAAGAAGAAGTGGCATCGAACCGTGAGTTGGAGATCTATTTTGAAGCGTAAATCGGAGCCCCCCTACATGCGTATAAGCGTTGGGAGGAGGGAGGAATTCCCACCCCCTTTGAGAAGCAAGAGTTAAAAAGGGAGCACGAAGGGGGGCGGAGAGAAGAAAAGGCGTTGGTGAAAGTACCGTTGGGGTTGCATGGAAGATTTTGATCATCTTAGCTCTCTGGGGGATGCGGCACGAACTTTTTAAAAGTAAACAAAAAAACAAAATGTCGATACTGGAAAAAGTCCTGAAGATACCGGAAGAGAAGAGAGGAGGGACTTCCGGTCCAGATAACCCCCCCCAAGAGCTTGCTGTCAATCAACAGGAAAAGGAGATGCTGTGCCCTCTGCTGGAACAACTGCGGAAAATCAACGAAAATCTGTTTAAAATGGATAGTCTTCTCATCAGTCGACAGAAACAGATATCGGAAACAACTAGAAAGATGTTGGAGATTGAACAGAAATCGAATTTGATCTTAGGTTTCCAGGGCGTTAAAAAAGAAGAGAAAGAGGATCTCAGATTTACCTTGATAAATGTCTTGGCACCCCTAACTGGCAGTGAAGCGATAAAATTAAAAGAAGAGGTGGATAAGGCTCCCAAAGCCTATTCCGCCTTTATAAAAGAGAATACTCTGCCAGTAGAAGGGGATGTTGAGCATACCAAGCGACAAACTGGAGATCTAATTTCATCTGAAGAGTTTGTGGAGCCCAGGAAGCCTGAAAGCCAGAAGTTCAAGGAAAAAGAGAAAAGAAAGAAGGATTTCATCTTTAAAATACAGAAGCTTCTGAAGAGGCATGCCAGCAGGGAGGAAGATGCAGTATTCCAAACTGGGACAAGCGAAGAAGACAGCAGCCCAGGGGAAGGTGGTGATGGAGCGGAAGACTTCAAAGTTAAAATGGACTCAATCCGTAACTGGAAGAGATTTAAAAAGAAGATACTTTGAGGACTGTTCGTGTAGCATCTGAAAGGAGCTGTTTAATTACTAACCCCAATGGACTTTACTAACTGTTTTAACAGAGAGACTTTGGACTTTGCAATAGTTAAAAAGAAGATCCACTAACCACGATGGATGCCAAAACTGGTATTGGTTATTAACCTAAACTAACACTTACTAACAGGAAAAAATTCACTCCATCTTTCTCTTTCTCCATCTGTCTACCCTTCCTGTTTCTTATAAAAAAGAATAAAATTCTCTCTTCTTTAAGAGAGTTTTACAAAAAAAAAAAAAAAAGAATCTAGGGAGAGCCAACACTTGATTTGCACTAAGTTGAGGAGAGGCAGAAATCTATGAAATTTGCTGCCATTTCCAGCTGCGGTAGCTCAGTGGTTAAGACGCTGAACTGCAGACCGGAAGGTCGGTAGTTCAGCAGTTTGAGACCCAAGTGCCACATGATGGAGTGAGCTCCCATCTCTAGTCCCAGCTCCTGCCAATCTAGCAGTTTGAAAGCAAGAAATTGCATGTAGATAAATAGGTTCCACTTTGGTGGGAAGGTAACAGCATTCTGTGTGCCTCGGCATCTAGTCATGCTGGCCACATGACCATGGAAACATCTTCGGACAGCGCTGGCTCTTCAGCTTGGAAACGGAGATGCACACCATACCCTAGAGTCAGATTCAACTGGCTTTCGAGCAAGGGAAATGTTTACCTTTACCTTACTAGCTTTGAGAGCTTTTTTAAAAACACAAACAATAAAGGTCTACCAACAGTTTATTCTCCATGTCCTGAAGTGCTATGACTATGATATCCAGTTAGGGTTGCCAGTTTGAGGCTGGCAACCAGTGGGAAACCTGCCAAGGGATTGGGCCCCTCACTGGCAATGTAGTGGAACTAGGGGTTGCATGTTGACATCACCAGCAATACAGTAAAATCACTTATAGCGTGGCCTGGAAGTGATGACCAGTGCTCCCCCTAAGCTGAGTTAGTGTGAGCTAGCTCACAATGTTTTAGCCTCCAGCTCACCCATTTTTATTTTCGCTCAGGAAGGATGACTCCAGAGCAAACTAATCAATGCAGGAGCCAAATCACTCACTCACAACTTTATTGCCAGTAGCTCAAAAAAGTAGAATTTTTGCTCACAAAACTTCACAGATTAGAGAGAGCATTGGTGATGTCATCGAGTAGGGGCTATGCTCTAGCATTAACCATAGAGCTTGGGAGGAATGCTAGAACATTTCCTGACGCAATGATGTCACTTCTCGGTTGCACTGGAAGTGACATCATGGCATTTTGCATGATGCCAGTCACCCTTACTATTGCCCCCAGCATTTCCCTCCTACCACTCAGTGAAGTGGCAGTGGGCAGAGCTAGCAGGGGGCAACTTCCTATGTCCAGGTGATGGGGGGAAATGTCAAGGGATGGCCACCACCTTAGTGTCCTGCTTGTGAACTTCCAATGGCCTCTAGTGTCATCTGCCAGAAGCAGAATGCTAGATGATGTAGACCTTCGTCTGATCCAGCAACATTACACCACCAGTCTATGGCAAGAGGAGAATTGCCTTTAGTAGCTGTGGCAGTAGTCCAAGTGCAGCTGGCTAATATGGAACCTGAAATCACATGGGAGAAGCTGCGGCTTAGTGACACAGCTCGCGCTTCTGCATGCCTCGGGTCCCAATTTCAATCCCTGACATAACAGTCTTAAAGTGTTTCCTGTAGCAGGAATTGGGGAAGACTCTTGTCTGCCAGTGAGCCACTGCTGATCCGAGTAAACCAGTGGAATGACTCAGTATAAGACAGCTTTGTACGATCAGTGGAAAAATAATTTCCCCCAGGTAACTCTGAGCGATGACTCAGTGAAATTTGTCCCTCTGGTAGAGCAACAGCTTGAATGCGATGGGTGTTCTCGTTGCATTCTGAGGTGTGAAGACAAGGCATGAACTATACATATGGTGTACAAGACAGTTTTTGCTATTGCTTCTGGTGGCTCATCCGAACTGCTACTCTGTTTATCACCTTTGCTCTTAGTGACGGCTCGAGAAAACACAGTATTTAGTTCCACGGCCGGCCGGCCGGCCTACTTTTAAGCAAGGGCAGAACTCTGCGAAAGTACAGCTCAGAAGGCCTTGACTGGGTAACACTCTTGCTGAAATGAACCCATAGGAAGTTAACAGTCAAAGCTGCCAGTCTTGCAGTCTGTGGACTTCTACTGTTGCATTTATTTGCAGTTGTATTTCGCCTGCAGCTGCAGCTATTGATGGAATTGAAGCCAGCCCTTGCAAAAGTTACTCTGCTGTCACTGGGTTATCTGAGCTGTAGGAGCTACCCTTCACTGAAGGATGCTATACATGTGGGGCACGGGTGCTAACAGAGGGGGCTAAAAAAATAGAACTGGTGTGCCCTGACCTTGATAGCCCAGGCAAGCCGTATCTCATCAGATCATGGAAGCTAAGCAGGGCTGACCCTGGCAAGTGTTTGGATGGGTGACCTCCAAAGCATACCAGGGCCAGTAGGCCAGAGAAGACTCTTGAGAGTCCCTTGGACTGCAACTATGGTGCTGGAGAAGACTCTTGAGAGTCCCTTGGACTGCAAGGAGATCAAATCAGTCAACCCTAAAAGAAATCAACCCTGACTGCTCCCTGGAAGGTCAGATCCTGAAGTTGAAGCTCAAATACTTTGGCTACCGAATGAGAAGGAAGCATTCACTGGAGAAGACCCTGATGCTGGGAAAGATTGAAGGTCAAAGAAGAAGGGGACGGCAAAGGATGAGATGGTTAGACAATGTCATCGATGCAATGAACATAAAATTGAGCAAACTTCAGAGGACAGTGGAAGACAGGAGGGCCTGGCGTGATCTGGTCCATGGGGTCACGAAGAGTCGGACTCGACTGTGTGACTGAACAACAACAACAGGCCAGAGGAAGGCTATCAAGCCACTTCTCTGAATGTCCTCCTTGCCCCAGTGGGAGTCACCAGAGGTCGCCATGACTTCCAGGTCTGTGCACATGCACAAACACACATACACAAATGCGAAAATATCCCCCCCATTAGAACTGACGCAAGAGGCAAGGACAGGGCAAGTGAGTGTCTTTGGGGTGTGTGGAAGAATTGGACTGTGTGGTTCTGAAAATGTTTGGGGCTTACCTGTGTTTCTGAAGCTTGCTTCTAGCACATGGCCCTCGTGGGAGGGGTTCCTGCTGACGGAGGCGAGCCATTTGATAGAGCCTGCTATTGTTTGGTGCTTGAGGGAGGAGCCCCAGGTCCCAGCCAAATTATTCAGAGGTTAAGGCTCTATGAAATCGGATGGCAGCTCAACCTAAGCCCTAACAGAGGGAGTTAAATGTAGGGGTTTAGCAGGGGAGCAAGAGACCTCCATGGAGACAAAGCTTCTCAGCGTGAGTGGAGCTCCTGCGAGAGCTCAGGCAATGAAGTTAGACCACGACACACACTAACCCTGTTGGTGCTGGATTCTGCACAGTTTCGGGTAAGGTTGCTTTGTTACTCTTAACACCTTTGAAGAAGAACCAAATCTATTAGAATATCAGCGGGGGGGGGGGGGCTGTCTAATGTTTTTCAAAGAATGCCGCATCTACAACTATCCGCTTGCGGGACAGAAATTGTGGGTGTGCTCTTGATAGATGGAGCTCTTCACTCAGCAGACAGGTTGGGTCCCTTTTGAGGCGACGGCTGCTGACCCGGAGAAGCTTAGAGGGACAGAAAGATATGTGGATGAGGCCTTCAGGGGCTTGCCAGAAGTATCCCAGTCCTTTCTATGCTGATCGTTCCTCTGCTTGCCTTGGAAGTGGGAGTCTCGAGGTTAAACTGCGACAGGCTGAGGAAGGTGGAAAATCCCTCAGGGAGGACAGCAGTGGTGGAGGTCACCAGCCTCAAGAACTTGCTGCCTTAGGGCCGCTGTTAAGTATGACACTTAACTCGATTTCAGCAAAGTGATTCAGCTTCATTCAGCAACAGCTCAAGTCAACCAGAACAGCAAACAGCAGATCAACAGATGAAGAAAGAAACAGTGGAGCTGAGCTCCTTTTTAAACGTTCCCGGCTAATGTAGCCACGCCTATTTACAGATAAGTAACCAATGTGATTACAGCGATAAGAACCAATAAAGTTCATTCCCCCCAAGAGTTTGAGGTTCGTCCTGATAGGACGGTGCTTCTTAGACAACCAATCAGATGTTGAGGATTAGGATCCTTGTCTAGGCACGAAGCTTAACATGGGCTTTCAATGGGCAGATTACACTTTGCCGAATACATTACAGCCACCACCTTACCTTGCCTCATTCTGGAGCTGGACACTTTCCAACCTTTACCCTGTTAGGTTTCGATTGTCGATGTGTTTCACCTCACCGTTTGAGAATTGCCATTTATTAGTCCCAGTAACGTAGCCCTGACTGGCTGGTGCTTTGGGGCAGTTAGGATCTCTCCTTCTCCTTCTGTTACCCGCTGTCAGCGAGGTTTCTTGTGAGGACTGAACAATTTTTAAGCATCCATCCAATGTTATTTTTTTTTGGGGGGGGGAACCCTCCGCCTCAAAGCAACTTGTGGAAAGGAAGAAGCAATCTTTTCTTGACACATACACTTCAACAGACCTCCGTGCAGTCTCACTGACAAAAGCAGGGAGTATCTTTTCAGAAGCACAAATTACGCTCTTTGTGTTTGCAAATGTGTGTACCATTAATGGTGACATGGGGAGGGGGAGAAGAAGTATCTGAGCTTATTTTTACATGAGTGCTTCCATAAGCAGATTGTATAGAAGATTATTTTCTGAGTCATTGTTAGAAATGAGGCTTTGTTTATTGTGCCGGGAATAAATACTTAAGAACATAGAAGAATATGCTCGCCTAGGTTCTATTTTCCAGCGTGTACACAAAGGCATTAATGGACCTGAAAGCTCTGCTTTAAAAGCGCTTCTGCAACTATTATATTGTAAACAATTTTGGTCTTGCATAGAAAGCGGCAAATCTGCACGTTGCACATCAGAAAAAGTGCCAGTTTTCCTTAATTTTTCCTCTTGATTACATCAGAAGATCAATTGGCATGAATAGCCTAGCATTAGAATGAAAAGAATAGTACTATAATAAATGTGCTGTGCAAAACACAACAGTGTTGACATCCTAAGAACTGAGAATTAACCGAGCCACAAAAATGGTTATATTTGCTTCTGGGATTTTAAATATAAACAATCTTTTGGTTTTTTTAAAAAAAGAACTCCTTTAATGTATTGGGAGATTTTTGCCTTCGTATTTGTAATGCAGGAGCAGTCAATTAGTGGTCTGTAGGATACCTTTACGGTGTAATCCTAAACAGAATTGCACCCTATTAAATAGGTAACGGTAAAGGTTTCCCTTGCTCGAAAGCCAGTCGATTCTGACTCTAGGGATGTGGTGCTCATCTCTGTTCCCAAGCCGAAGAGCCAGCACTGTCCAAAGATGTTTCCGTGGGCTGGCATGACTGGACGCCGAGGCACACGGAATGCTGTTACCTTCCCACCGAAGCGGTACCTATTTATCTACTTGCAATTTCTTGCTTTCAAACTGCTAGGTTGGCAGGAGCTGGGGCCAGAGATGGGAGCTCACTCCGTCTTGCGGCACTAGGGTCTCGAACTGCTGAACTACCGACCTTCTGGTCTGCAGTTCAGCGTCTTAACCACTGAGCCACCGCAGCCCCTACCCTTTTAAATACATTGCCTTAAATGAATTTGGAATGGTGTAACTCTGCTTTTCCCCTCCAGTTGTGTCATAAGAACATAAGAACATAAGAGAAGCCAATGTTGAATCAGGCCAATGGCCCATCTAGTCCAACACTCTGTCACACAGCGGCCAAAATATACCAGGTGCCATCAGGAGGTCCAGCAGTGGGGCCAGGGCACCAGAAGTCATAGGTGACTTATGGTGACCCCACGGGGTTTTCAAGGCAAGAGGCATTCAGAGATGGTTTGCCACTTCCTGCCTCTGCATAGCGACCCTGGACTTCTTCCATGGTCTCCCATCCCAATACTAACCAAGGCCAACCCTGCTTAGCTTCTGAGATCTGGTGAGACTGGGCTAGCCTGCAGGGTTGCCAGCCTCCAGGTGGTGACTGGAGATCTCCTGCTATTACCACTGATCTCCAGGTGACAGAGATTAGTCCACCTGGAGAATATGGCCACTCGGGAAGTTGGACTCTATGGTGCTATGCCCCAAACACCGCTCTCTTCAGGCTCCCCTCCCCTGGAATCTCCAGGTATGTCATAACTCTGAGCTGGCCACCCTACTAGCTTGGGGTATCCAGGTCAGGCCATAACTCAGTTTAGGAACACACGGTCCCTGCCCTGTATTTTTCTCAGCTCCCCAGCACTACTTCCTGAGCCAGACTGGTAGGAATGGTGGTACCATCTCTTATTATTATTTCTTAGGACATTTCTCTCCTCAAAAGGATCCAAGGAGACTTATGGAAATTTCCAAATCAGCCAGATGAAGCAATATAATTTTAAGAAACAACAAGATCCTGGGTAGATCCTGAGTCACTGGGCTGGCTTTTAGAGGCTCTGGCACATGGACAATGGGCTGAGAATCAGAAGCCCAGTGCCTTTTAGCTCCTGCCTTCCAGCTCAGGTCCAAAGGCCTCGGCCTCTGGCCATGCCCAGGCTTAACAGAGGAAAGCTATCCTACTTACTGACTGCCCCTGCTTTACCATGGCTGAGTTCAGACTGGCAGTTTGACCCCGAGATAGGCACGTTTCAGCAATGTTTTACAAACAGATTAAAGGGGCTGTTCACACAGGCACATCTGTCCGGCGTTCCCCAGCCATACACAACCCATCTTGCAACACTTTCCTCCTGCGTTTAAAGGATACCTGGTGAAAGTGTAGCAAACCCTGGAAAGCGTGTCTATCCCATGTCCATCCCACACCAACAAAATGTGAACGCTAAAATCCGTGTTTTTGCTTGTGTGCTTATGCGTAAGCACGTATCTCTGGATTTCCAAAAAGAAAGCTGTGCCTTACAGCCCCACCTCCGCCAGGGTGGGCCAACAGTGTGAACACTCCCTTGCGCGTCCTCCCCGGTATCTCCTGCATCAGTCTGCGCAGTGTGACCAGGAAAACCCAGAACACGTTGTTCCGGGTCTTTTTTGCTGTGACTCCCTCCCGCTTCAAACTGCCAGTCTGACCTCAGCCAATATCAAGGTAAAACTCGTGAGATTCTCCCACTCTGTACAACTGCTCTATCCTCAACTAGTCAAAAGATGCAATTAGGGGTTAGGAGCGCGGACTCTAATCTGGGATAACTGAGTTTGATTCCCCACTCCTCCACATACAGCTGCTGGGTCGCTTACAAGTTATTTCAGAGCTGTTCTCTCAAGAGCAGTTCTCAAGAGAGCTCTCTTGGGCCCGCCTACCTCACAGGGTATCTGTTGTTGGTAGGAGAAGGGAAAGGAGATTGTAAGGCACTCTGAGACTCCTTCAGGTAGTGATGGGTGGGGTATAAATCCAATTGCTTCCATTTTGGTGTAGTGGCTAAGTGTGTGGACTCTAATCTGGGAGAACCGGGTTTGATTCCCCACTCCTCCACTTGTACCTGCTGGATGACCTTGGACAAGCCATAGTTCTGGCACAGCTGTTCTTGAAAAAGAGCAGTTTCTGTCAGAGCTCTCTCAGCCCCATCTACCTCACAGGGTGTTTGTTGTGGGGAGGGGAAGGGAAAGTAGTTTATATATAGCTGCTTACATTGCTTAATTATTGTTTCATGGTTGTTTCTTATCCTTGTTTCTGCGACTAGGAAGCTAGCAGGATCTTTCCAATTTCCTCCCCTTTTGATTGACAGATGCCCATTCAACTTTTACGGAAAGGGTCTTCAATTTTATAAAAAGCAGCATTATATTCTTCATACATAGTGGTCCTTTTTGAAAATACAATGCTATTGAATTTAAGATATTAAGAAATAAGGAATCTCTACATCTAATTTTCTTTGAGACCAGCTGATCATTCTTCCAGTCAGAACTGAGCAATGCACATTCCCTTTCTCAGCTCTTAATAGCAGCTAGAATCTTACTTCGCTTTTCAATGAAACTCCAAGAAGAAGAAGAAGAGACTGGATTTATACCCTGCCCTTCACTCGGAGTCTCAGAGTGGCTTACAAAGTCCTTTCCCTTCCCCTCCCTACAACAGACCCCCTGTGAGGTAGGTGGGGCTGAGAGCACTCTCTGAAGAGCTGCTCTTTCAAGAACAGGTCTGACAGAACTATGGCTTGCCCAAGGTCATCCAGCAGCTGCAAGTGGAGGAGTGGGGAATCAAACCCAGTTCTCTCAGATTAGAGTCTGCGCACTTAACCACTACACCAAACAAATACAGGATGGAGTGCTAAAATATGTTGTTCAGAAGACAGAGTGAACCCAGATTAGAGTCTGTGCACTTAAGCACTACACCAAAACCAAGATAAAGATTCTAAGAACAGGGAAGGATCACAAAATATATATTATTACAGAACAGGAAAATAAGTATTTATATCAGTGCAATCCTAAGCACAGTAATAACTTGGTAAGTCCACTGAAGACAATGGCCAGGAATCCTGGAGGATTTTTCTGTCATCTTCTGGGCGTAGAACATTGGTCACTGCAGGTGTGGAGGGAGAGGTATTTGTGAATTTCCTGCATTATGCAGGGGGTTGGACTAGATGACCCTGGAAGTCTCTTCTGACTCTATGATTCTATGAATCTATGAGTTTGTGGTACTTTTGTACAACACAAGGAAGGCTTGAGGACCTGGCTTAGGATTCTTCCTTTGAGTCTGCAGCACGGAACTGCTGTTTCTATCTCATCCCTACAGACTAGATGGGAAGTTATACTATGGAATGTGGAGGTAGCTTGGCTTGGGGATCCTACTGAGGCTTGTTAATGCACACTGAAATGAGATTCCTACGTTGAATGGCTGGCCACCATTCCTGAAGACATGATCCTGGGTTCCAACTAGCAGGATGAGAAAGTCAAAACCATGGCTGAGTACAGACTGGCAGTTTGCTCCGGTAGCCAGCCGTAGCAAAAAAAAAAACACGGAATAAACTATACCGGGTTTTCCCGGGGGCCACTGCTGGAAGATACGGGACGGAGGCGCGCGGGAGCGTTCAGACTGCTGCGCCAGAGGCATGCTATATTTGCTGTTTCCCCATTAATTCGGCTGTGGGTGTATGGGTGTATGTGCGCAACGCCAGCACCGCATTGGGCAGTGGAGCGGAGCACAGCCAATCACACCGCTGCTGCCTCATGCCCAACGCGGGTTGCTCCCGGCTTTTCGGCTGCACGTTCAGACTCCCCGGAAGTGGAGAAATGCGCGACACATGCGGGCTTTCGGATTTGCTACCAGTTTTATGAGATATCTTTTTAATCCGGCAGTGAAGCACAACAGCACGGGTTGGCTATGGGTGGGGGACACCAGGCAGATGTGCCTGTGTGAACGTCCCATTTACTCCGGGATTGAATCGTCGTTGGCCCAGGTCCCTACCGGGGCAAATTGTCAGTCTGAACTCAGTCCATCCCACAATTGGAAACAAGGGGAAAGTTCTCAGACAAGTCAGGTTGCTCCTCCTAGACATCAGTGCTGGTGGTGGAAAGTGCCATCAAGTCACAGATGACTTATGGCCACCCCATAGGGTTTTCGGGCTGTTCAGATGTGGTTTGCCATTGCCTGCCTTTTGTGTAACAACCCTGGGCTTCCTTGGTGGTCTCCCATCCAAGTACTAACCAGGGCTAACTTTGCTTAGCTGCTGAGATCTTCTGAGATTGGTTTAGCCTGGGCCATCTAGGCCATCAGTGCTAAGGGCCATTATTTGCGATATTTTCATGTCATTTTCTCAACTTCAATGGCTTTCGAAGTGATACAGTGTGCCACCTGTAATTCGTGAGAGCCCAATATGGTCCTTTTTTAATGGTATTAAAATGGTCATGGTGTAAGGAGTCTTTAACCTAGGCTGGGGAGACTCAGGTTCAAATAGCCACGAAGCTCATTGGGTGACCAGCAGTGTCTCAGCCTACCTTATCTCACAGGGTTGTGATGAGGATGAAGTTGAGCTCCTTTGGAGGAAGGACTGGGATATCAATGAAATGAGAGCCAGTTTGGTGTAGTGGTTAGGAGCGCAGACTCTAATCTGGGAGAACCAGGTTTGATTTCTCACTCCTCCACATGCAGCTGCTGGTGTGACCTTGGGTCAGTTACAAGTTCTTTCAGAGCTGTTCTCTCACGAGCAGTTCTCAAAAGAGCTCTCTCAGCCCTACCTGCCTCACAGGGTGTCTGTTGTGGGGAGGGGAAGGGAAAGGAAGATTGTAATCCAATCTCCTCCTCTTCCTCCTTTTATGTGTGAATTTCCTGCAGGGCCAGAATCATGATTATTTCCTACCACGTGTACATGAAGGCTGCATCCACATATCATTGGATTTGGTGCAGACGTTTGCAATAGCAAGGATCTGTCGCTGGATTATCCTGGGTGGACAACCCAATGCAGTTGGTAATGATTGCTATAGCATAACCCCCACAAAAAACCCAACCAAGGGTGCATGCAGCCATTGCTTAAGAGAAGCACAGAACAGTGATAGACACATTGAGCTCACCAATTTTGCAACATGGGAAGTAGCCTTTAGTTGAAAAAGTGATAGGTATCAAGCCACCTGCAGGGATCTGGTAATCACTCTTCATGTCAGCTGTCAGGAAGGGTAGCCACATTTGCTCCAGGGACATAAGAATCAAATGCATTGCAGAAGCACAGGCCATCCCTGCATACACACAGGTTCCTGCTCCTTGGGAGGAAAGTGATGGCAAACCTAGACAGCATAATAAAAAGTAGAGACATCACCCTGCCAACAAAAGTCCGTATGGTCAAAGCAATGGTATTCCCAGTAGTACTGTATGGCTGTGAGAGTTGGATTATAAGGAAGGCTGAGCACCGAAGAATAGATTGTTTTGAATTATGGTGCTGGAGAAGACTCTTGAGAGTCCCTTGGACTGCAAGGAGATCGAATTGGTCAGTCCTAAAAGAAATCCAATTTCCAATTTCCAATAACCTTTATTGGCATAACCCTAAAAGAAATCAACCCTGACTGTTCCCTGGAAGGCCAGATACTGAAGCTGAAGCTCAAATACTTTGGCCACCAAATGAGAAGGGAGCACTCACTGGAGAAGACCCTGATGCTGGGAAAGATTGAAGGTCAAAGAAGAAGGGGACAGCAAAGGATGAGATGGTTAGACAGCATTATTGAGGCAACGAACATGAAATTAAGGAAACTCCGAAGCATGATGGAAGACAGGAGGGCCTGGCGTGATGTAGACCATGGGGTCGCAAAGAGTTGGACTCGACTGTATGCCTGAAGAACAACAAAACAGATCTCCAGTGGGCAATCAGAAGCTCTGCTGGGCAAAAGAGCCACCTGGTCCCACCCACTTTCCAAAAACACTTGGGGGGCACCAGGAAAGATGTTGGTGGGCACCGTACTAGGGGGCGCTGCACAAGATGATTAACTACCACTTTGATGGTGCTCTACATTTCCTTTGTACAATTTGACTAAATTTGGGGACCCCTGTGGCTGACTTTGGAGGGGCTGTGGTTCAATGGTTGAACATGTGCTTGGCATGAAGGAGGTCTCCAGCTAGCGGATCTCAAGGGGGTTAGAAAGACCGTTCTCTGTGAAGAACCCTGAGGACAGCCACAAGTAGATCGGACAAAGCTTTCGTTCGGTATAAAGTTGTTTCGTATGTTCATATGATTATCCAAAAGAAAATGATTCCTCTGTGCCAGGAAATCAACAGTACTCATATTCAACGCTCGCTCCAGATATAAGAGATTTGTATGTTTTTTTTTTAATGTAGACTAGACAATATTATTTAAAACGTACTTTTTTGCTGAAAGAAAGGGATATATATTGCTTTTTAATGCCCAGAAATAGCTTAGCTGACTTTCCAAATCAAGGAGCATTTTTTTTTGCAAACTAATTTTTATTGTCACCAACTTTATTCTTTTATACTCTGGCTATGTATCCCTTGTATCAATTTTAGACTTAAAAAACCCCCCAGCAAAAACAAAAAAAAAGGTAATGACACTTAACTGCGCTGTTTCAAAAGGTTTTTAAGTGGAAAAAGGTATTTAGTATTTTTAATAAGCATCTTCAATACTATTGAGTTGGTTTCTTTGTTCATATCACAAGATTAATTATGCTGTCAAGGACTTTCAAGGCCTGCTTAACAAAGATTCAGTGATATAATGGTTTGCCTCTGCATTGCTCTCTCTTTTTTTTCTGCATAGCAATCACAATCAAAATTAGACAATTTAAAACCCCTTTCACAAGCCGGAAGTTCTGAAGAGCCTTTTAATCAACAAAAGTAATTTTGCAAACAACTAGATACAGCGTTTTTCATATTAACTAACTTGTGTTTTAAAAAAAAAAACCTTCTATGTGCTGCATTCATGAATCTCTGAAGCTGCTAATGGATGGTTCAGAGCTGTAAGAGAAAAGATAGGAATAGGCAAAACCTCCCCAATTATTTCTGCAAATATTTTTGCCTTGTGGGGAAAAAAAAACTGACGCTGCATGTTCGGGACACTTATCTGCAAAAAGGGAGACATAATTTTTTCAAAAAAACACAAAAATGAAACCATTGTCTGCATGATTCCTGTTTTGTATTGTTTAGCTCAGGTCCTAACTAAATGCACAATAGGCTTCCTGTTTCACAGAAACGTGGAGGTATTGCTCATCCCCATTCGTATGGTTGACCACTTGGTTATTGCACATTGTAATGCACACCTTAGGGCTCTTCCCCATTCTGTGCAATTAGCTGAACAATACCTGCAAAATACATTAGCGTGTCCCCCACCATGTTTCAATGATACCTGTCCTGAAACCTGTTACTGTGTTTGAATGATCAAGCTGCAGCTATAAGTATGATTTTTCCCCCCACTGCGAAAAAGGAAGATTGTGAATATTTGTTGTCGTAAAAGTGGCACACATGTAACCAAATGGTTATTTCCCCCAACATGCTATAATATCATGAATCTCAAGCTCAGTATCAACATATTATCAGATGCCATTTTATACATTTATGCCCAATAACACACAACAATCGTTTATCACAATTCATACTTTTTTGAAAGAGAGGTATTTGCAGTGTGAAGATAAAGTGCAGTTTTATTTATTTATTTTATTTAATTTATACCCCTCCCTCCTTGCAAAGCAGGTTCAAGGCAGCTTACACAGTTTAATACATAAATAATGGTTAAAATCCACATAAAATAATCCAAAAACAGTTCAACTAAACCAATTCAGTATCATAAAGTGCTGGCGATCATTAAAGTGCTGGCGATCATTAATGTAAGCTTGTTTTTTTAAAAATCCTTTCTGCTGTCATGTACAAACTAAACTTGTATGTCAAAAATCTGTTGGAGAATATTTCTAGAAAAATCAGTTGGAGAGAATTTTTCTCTGAACACTTTATTGTGTTCCAAGTGCATGGTGGCTGACCACTGAATAGACATCACAATTTACTGATTTAGGTATTTATACCCCACTTTTCCCCCCAATGGAGGCACAAAGTGGCTTACAATGCAGTTTCCCTCTCCTCCATTTTGTCCTCACAACAATCCTGTGAGGAGGGTCAGGTGGAGAGTGATTTGTGTGTGCAGCAAGTATTGGACTAGGACCAGAGAGAGACGTGCATTCACACTCATGTTTGGCCATGAAGCTCACTGGTGGATCTTGGATCTTTCACTCTCTCTCTCTCTCAGCCTAACCTATCTTACAGGGTTGTTGTGGGAATGAAAAATGTGAAAGCAGGAAACTGATGTACACCATCCTGAACTTTCTGGGAGAAAGCGATGATGATGCAAATGTGAACCAGAGCAGTATAACAGCAAACATGTCAGATTAGGGCTGGGACCTGGATTCAATCTGTACCCTGTTATGAAGTTCCCTCTGGTCCAGCATCTCCCTTTGGAACCTGTGGGAAGCTGCCTTCTACTGAATCGGGCCCTTGGTCCATCAAGGTCAGTATTTTCTACTCAGACTCACAGCGACTCTCCAAGGACTCAGACAGAGGTCTTTCACATTACCGACTACCTGATCCTTTTAACAGGAAGTGCCAGGGATTGAACCTGGGACCTTCTGCATGCCAAGCAGATGCTCTACCACTGAGCCACAGCCCCTCCTTCATCTCCCAGAGCTGCTGTGCAAATGAAAAGGTGGGACGACCCTATTTCTGAGCTCCTGGTGGGGGGGGAGGCAAGAATAAACATGTATTAAACAACACATGATAGATCAGCTTAAACTCTCATCTTAGTATGATGTATAAAAACTTTGAGCTTCAAACCTCAAGGCTTTAGCATCTTTCCATCAGGGCATAGAACATTTAGTAACTACAGCAGTGCTCCTCTCTCTCTCTCTCCCCCCTACCCTGAGACTTTCTTCTTTGATACTCTTCCAACCCCAGAGAGGAGTGACCGGGAACCAGGATGCCACAGGATGAGCTGAGAAGCAACTGCTGTCAGGAGAAATAACAGGGTCAGAAGACATGGTTAATGAAGTTATAGCAACCAGTGTAAAGAGCCAATCAGAAAAGGCAACAATCTGTAAATGAGGATATAATTAGCAGGATGGGGGAAAAAAAAATTAACACGCTTTGGCTGGATTCTAGGGAAGCCAGTAATGAAGGAAATGACTAGGTATGGAGGAAGATTCCGAAAGATTAGAGGAAACATTGTGCAACAAAGACTACCTAATTAGTAAAAAAAAGTGAATATGCCTTAATTAGTGGGAAATATCTGATTGAAAGACACAAAAGTTCCCTTCTTCTTTTTTTTTAATGGGGGAAACCAGTAATGAGCGTTAGCTACAGATTCTCTCTTCTGTTCTGAAAACAGTGGTTTTCTGTCTTCCCTCAGCTGCCTTTGACTCCAGTATGTAATAAATACATGTGATGGTCGCATTGCAAAGAGGCACTGTAAATCCTACGGCCACAACCGAATATTAAGGGAAAACAAACCACTGAAGCCATCTTTTCGAATGGGTTACCCCAGATTGACTACAAACGCACACCTTTGTGTAAACTACATAAACTATGTGGCATCGTTTACATTACAGGGCCATGTATTTGTAAAACACAAATGATGAAATAAAATTTGGGGAATGGGTGGGGAGACCTAAATGCCAGAGAACGCAGGACAAACGAATATGTGCAGGCCCCTCATTCTCACCCAGGACAAATCCAGGAAAATGAGAATGTTTGCCTAAAAACAGAAGTTTCAATAACAGAAGTTTAAGCTCCTATTAAAATAAAGATCTATTTTGCTCCCCTTTGACTTGATTTTTAGGCTTGATGTTAAGGGAAATGTTACCATTTGAATTCAGGGTTTTTTAAAGATTATTATTAAAGCTTAGAGTAAACAAAACCTGGTGATTTTCCCCCCTCGAGGAAAAAATATATAAATAAATGGGGTTTATTATTTTCCATAGTTTAGACGCCAAAATAAAAGAATCCGGGAATAAATTGTACAGCATAATATATGTGCACTATTTTCTGCTGGAAGTGATGAAAATTGCAATGTTCTCCCGCTTATCGTTTTATTACAATAAAAAAAACCCCAAGAATCCAACCTATTGCAAACGTCTCCCTTTTATGGACATTTGAATGATATTATATTTCCTCCCCCCCCTCCCCGAATGGTGCCAGAATATTGATTGTCATTAATTTTTTTTGGACCTCAGATATTTAATTGTCATAATTAGCAAGCCACATCATCTTCCTGGTTTTAAAAAGCTCCTGTCAATTTCCTGGAATATTTATAGATTAATTTTAATATGTAATTTAATTTATGACTGCATACCTTTTGGGTTGCCGGTAACATTAAAATACTTATGGTACAGAATATTTTAATTAAAACTATTAATCAAAAGAAGTCCAGGTAGCCCGTAGTCTCCTTGTTTTCAGTGGGGGGTTTGGTCAATCAAAGCAAATAAAACAATGGGTCAATTAAAAATTAAGAAAAAACCCTGTCCACAACCCTAGAGGTAGTTTTACCCAGCTATTTGATTATTTAATTTAAGAGAAAGCAAAGAAGGATTTTTCTATCATGGCCAACAAACGATACTATAAACTAAGCTTTTACTTACAGGCTTTGATTTTTATAGTATCAGAGTGAGAAGAGAAATAAAATGGTATTATAACAGGGTTTGCATTTGACCATAGAAATCAATTTGTAGGTACAGTATATTTTCTTTTCTTATAAAACCTCTATAGTTTACAAGCATATGGAAAATCAAACTAATCTTTTTATGTTAGAAATACCTTTTATTTTAAATGTACTTTCTGTACTAAGGTGAAGAGCCAAACACAGCCTTTCTTACGACTAAATGAAGAATTAGACAACCACTCCTCCTACCAATACTGTTTATTAAGGGTCTTGATCTGCCTGCTTCCTTGAGGAAACCGGCTCTCTGCTAAAAATATTAACATAGTTTCCATTAACAATTGAGGCTTCTCTTGATTCCCCTCACCCCCGAAACCAAAGACTGAGGTAACATGGAAAGTTCTGCTTAGCTCACAGATTCTGAGAGGTAAATGGATTAAAAAAAAAAAAATCATTAGCCACATTTCTGCTAGCACTACCAAAAAAGAGTCTCAGCTGACAACTTAATTCTTCACCTTGTATGCAAATATTCTGACAATAATTTGCCACTGCTTCTGAATATAAGTTCAGGAACGCTTCATTATACCATTAATTTTTCTCCTTGTGCTTTAATTCTCTGTTTCTGTCACAAAACAGATGGTTTAACCTTAATTCATGCAAAAACCTTAGAAAGTGTTTGCTGGAGTTCTATTCAATTAGCATGAAGATTATTGCAACGCGGTACAATATTGCAATAATTATTTATGTTAATCTGCAGATTAGAGAGGACGATAACACTGGGCATGCCATAAATTACTTTTGTACTGTATAACCTATCGAATCGTTCATCCATTCACAGAAAGGTCAGTCTACCAACATCTCCTGACTGTTCAAGGAAGCAGTTTGGCAACGAGTTCATCAGTTCCTTGGAAATGCTACTTGCTTTTTTTTTTTTTTTTTTTGAAGGGGAGCGTGAAATGAAAACCTGGTCTTTGGGATAAGCAAAAGGAGGCGACGTTTGTACTAATGAAAACTTGAATTAAAAAAAAATCAGCCGCCTTTGCCCTCATTTTGAGCACATTTCCTGCCCAACACTAAATTAGTCACTCCGATTTCTAGGAACGAAAAGGCAGGGCAAGGTCTCGATCAAGGCAGAACAGGGTTACAATTCAATGAAAGGCAAGGTAATCCTTTATCGATGGCTACTTTGGAATTTTACTAACAGCCTTGCAATTATATTACTAGGTTTTTGCCCACGATCTGTCTGTCTTCTGACCGGATCTTAAAATAGTCTTGGGGGGGGGGAACAACCAGGTTATGCACTTTCCCAGTGCCTTCTGGGAATACGAGCCATGTACAGATAATAACAGTGCAAACACCTTGACGCTGCTATTTTTAAATAAGCTGTTATTACCAGCTAGCAGAGGCTCTTTTAGAAAGGATACGGTGGGAGGTAAAAGCTTTGGAACAGGAGAATCACAGCTAACCTGTGCACTGGAGAGCCTGTTAATGCAAGACACGTAACCGGCAGGAGTTAAAGAGGCCCCTGGAATCATTTCCGCTATGTGTTATTTGATAAGGAGTTTTATGGGCTCTTCCCACTCCCTCTACTTCTTCTTCTTCTTCTTTTTTAAAAAAACAAAACAAAATGAAACAAGCATTATCCTGAGAGATAACACATGCTTAGACAAAAAATTAGAAGGAATTGCAAAGGGAAATGAACACAGCTCCAGAGAGGAGGCCAGGAAGCTGCGGCAGCAGCTTTCCACATCGCGGAAAAGCCACCGCAGGGTAGTAAAGAGGTGACGTCACAAGAGGAGAGCTAAGGAGAGATCTGCCGTCATTTTTGAAAAATGTAAATAGTAGCTTTGAGGGATCCTGATTTAGATTAGTGCTGCAGTGAGGAGAGGAAAGGGGTTTCACCTTTCCCACGGCATCGTTTTCCCAATCCCCCTCCCCCAGAGCTGTTGCTAATTTTTATTTAAACCCCATGTGGGGGGGGGACACATGACACCTAACGACTTAGTTCTCCCTCCCTCCATTTTATTCTCATGAGAGCAAACCTGCAATATAAGTTACTCTGTGAGTGACCTGCCCAAAGTCCCCAGGCAGCTTCCATGGCAGAGTGGGGGTTCAGATTTGGGTCTATCTTTCATACCATTCTTGGCATATTATGGCTATAAGGAGGAGGAGGAGGAGAAGAGGAGGAGGAGTTGGTTTTTATATGCCACTTTCTCTACCCAAAGGAGTCTCAAAGCAGCTTACAATCACCTTCCCTTCCTCTCCTCACAACAGGTAGGTGGGGCTGAGAGAGTGCTGAGAGAACTGTGACTAGCCCAAGGTCACCCAGCAAGTTTCATGGGGAAGAAGGGGGAATCAAACCTGGTCCCTCAGATTGGAGTCCACCACTCTTAACCACTGCACCACACCGCTACCAATATCTGTCCAGGTCCTGTTATTTCTCACCGGAGCAAACAACCCATGCTGTGGATCTGATCTGACTCAGGTCCCCTCCAACTGATTCTTAAGGATTAGAAGTTTGTGGAAGGTCTATGAAAAGATCCCCTGATGTCATGTCCAGGTTCCTAAAACTGAATGCTGTGCTCAGAAGTTCCCCAGTTCAAAGTTTGCTTCAGCCAGAATCACATCAGATGGCCACTCTTGATGCTTTGGTTGCTGTGATGAATAATTAATAATAGTGACTGCATTAGTAAGTCTTGAGATGTTTCACCTGATGGAACCGCACTTCTTTTCCTCAATCCCTTGAGACAAACATTTGGAATGGTGGGCAAAATGTACAGGACGGTCGCCAGGCTAGTCCAACCATGGGCAACGCATAGATCCTGCTCCTTCCCCCAATTTCTCTGGCAGGCAAAGACAGATGAGGGGTTAATGTGGGATTAAAGTGCTAGTGAATGCCAACTAGGGTGGGGCAGCTGAAGGCTTGACTTGTGTCCGTCTCCTACACAAAAGCCACTTCATTGATGACAGAATGCAAGGAACCTGTAGAAGCTTCGGAACCAGGAGACAGGTGGCTGTCTGGCAAAGATTCAGCCTATGCACTGCCACAAAGCTGAGACCAAAGAAGCATCTTGATTCACTGAGAGCCAGTTTGGTGTAGTGGTTAGGAGTGCAGACTCTAATCTGGGAGAACCAGGTTTGATCCCCTACTCCTCCACATGCAGCTGCTGGTGTGACCTTGGGTCAGTCATAAATTCTTTAAGAGTGGTTCTCGCACGAGCAGTCCTCGAAAGAGCTCTCTCAGCCCCACCTACCTCACAGGGTGTCTGTTGTGGGGAGGGGAAGGGAAAGGAGATTGTAAGCCTCTCTGAGATGCCTTAGGGTAGTGAAGGGTGGGGTATAAATCCAATCTCCTCCTCCTCCTCTTCCTCCTCCTCCTCCTCCTCCTCCTCCTCCTCCTCCTCCTCCTCCTCCTCCTCCTCCTCCTCCTCCTCTTCTTCTTCTTCTTCTTCTTCTTCTTCTTCTTCTTCTTCTTCTTCTTCTTCTTCTTCTTCTTCTTCTTCTTCTTCTTCTTCTTCTTTGTCTTCGTCTCCGTCTCCGTCTCCGTCTCCGTCTCCGTCTCCGTCTCCGTCTCCGTCTCCTCCTCTTGAACCCAGCAACCCATTCATTATAGACTAGGAGTCAAGAGTTAGGATTGGAACCCTATAGGTTCTCTCCTTTGGCTCACAACCCAAGATCTCTTCCCTCTAGCCATGCTTGGGCTCAGGTACTCAGTCTAAACGTTACTGAGACACTACTAGCAAGTTAGCAGGATCTTCCCAACTTCCTCCCCTCTTGATTGACAGGTGCATATGAGAGCTCTACGGGATGATCAGCTATGATAGCAAAGGAGAGTCTTGAATGTAAGTGGGTTAGAGCAGATCGTGTGGAATGGCTAGGGTGTAAAAGCTTCTGGATCAGCTTTGCTCTTTGTACTGAACTTAAAAGAGGGATTCTATTGCTTCTCCTTTATCCTCACCCCCATGTGGTCCCTTAACTTGGCAGAAGCCGGGTCTGACAACACTATAGAAATAGTTATGATTTGTTTCTGAATAGTTGGGGAAGTTCTACTGTCTATGGAACATTTTTGTATTAGGAGTCTATTTCAAGAGTGCAACGTATTCCGTGTGGTTGGCTAGAATAAACAATGCTTGCCAGCATGCTCAGAGGTGTAGTCAAAAGGGAACTGGCTGCCTGCTTGCTCGCCTGTAATTTTACACATCTTTGGACTAAATCAGAGATCCAAATGGAAAATTCATTACTTAGGGACATCTTCTGAATTTGTGGCAGTCCCTGGAGGACTTAGGGGGCCATAAAGCATTGAGATAGTCTTTCATTTGTGACAGATATCACAGGGATAATTTCAATTTAATACATGTGTTAGCCATAATTAAATATATGTTTCTAATATGTTGCAGGCAAGCTCTCTCTCTCTCTCTCCTTTATGCAGAGAAATCCACGTCCCAAAAGCAAGAGGATTCATGTTGGTTTTTCATGTAAAGGGTCCCATTTGTTCAGATCAACAACAGTAAAATATCGTATCCATTTAAAACATAGAAAAGTTCTTACGAGAAACTGAGTTTCTTATTATTATTATTATTATTAGAGGCGGAAATAAGGTCCAGAAATGCTCAACTCTTGTCAGTGAAAAGGTTAGGCTCATTTGCTGTCCCCCATTCCACATAACCAGCTGAGGCGGGGAAATTCACAGTGTTGTGACATGGGCTAAGTTTTCTGGGAATTATGAGCAACAGTGGAGAACACTCTGGGGGAAAAATAATCTTTTGTTCCCTTGAGAGTTTGAAATAAGCTTGTAATCCCCAGATCCATCCCATAAACCCATAACCATCTCCCCTGCATGGGTAGAATTCAAACCCTAGAAGAAGATAAGCTCACCACAGATGAAATGGGGCTTGCACTATCAATCTGTCATAATCCAAACTAATGTCATGTGCCACAAGCAGAAGAACCTTTTGGATTTAAAATAAAACCTGGCATTTAATCTCCTCACTGTTTCTATTGTTTTCTGTTAATCGAATGCAAGAAAGAGCTAAATAATAAGAACCTAGCACAAATAAAAACAGGTACATGGATGTGTCATGAACCCTGAAACACGATCAATGTAGGATCGCAAAATCTTAGAAGCCACTTCACCATCCAGTAGCAAATTCAGAACAACTTTCATTTTCTCTTATCCAATTCATCATGACGAAACCTGTTCCTCTAAGTTGCCACCAGGGCAGGTTATGTGTGACACTGATTCTTGTGGCTTGGAATGTCCAGTGATGGGCATTAATAAAGATGCTATAGAAGAAGAGGAGGAGGAGGAGATTGGATTTATACCCCACCCTTCACGTGGAGTCTCAGAGCGGCTTACAAACTCCTTTCCCTTCCCCTCCCCACAACAGACACCCTGTGAGGTAGGTGGGGCTGAGAGAGCTCTTTCCAGAACTGTCCTTGAGAGAACAGATCTGACAGAACTATGGCTTGCTCAAGGTCATCCAGCAGCTGCAAGTGAAGGAGTGGGGAATCAAACCCGGTCCTCCCAGATTAGAGTCCACGCACTTAACCACTACACCAAACTGGCTCTCTACCATCTACGATTTTGCATAAGCAAAGATCACCTTCATAATGCTGTAACTTTTTCAGGGTGCTGAAACTTCCCTGGGAAACTCCCTCCTTTGCAAATTCTCTACATTTCATGCTTCATGTTAAATAAGATGGTGGGGGGGAACAACCACACCTCTCCAGCTTCAGGAATCAGACTTGTGCTCTATCTTATCATAGAGAAATATTGAAGATGCTGTGAGAATATTGCTGTTGAGAATTCCTCTTTGAATTAATCGGACTTGGCTGGCTTTCATCATAGACCTGTGCCTGGAAGGAAGCTATAATTTTTGTTCTTGATCTGAAGACCAAAATTCTTCATGCTGATACCGCCTAAGGCATGAATGGCCTCAGTGAGAATCCTGCAAAGAGATGGAAGTTCCTTTTAAAAAAGCAGAAAGGTATCATTTCCTCCATCACTAGTCAAGAAGAAAGATGCCGGCCTTCCATGGGCTTCCGTATACAATTATATTTTGTCATAGATAAGAAAGATGTTCTTTGTGGATGGACTCTAGGGTTTCTAATGTTTGTTTTTTTATGTAGTTTTCAGAGTTGGGTATCCGTGGATTTATATCAGACCTGCACAACTGGTGATCTGCCATTCAGAAAACACAGCTTGTGATGTCTAAATGCGAACTATGGTTGGTTGACATTTGGTAAACTGGGATGGTAAACCATGGTTTGTACCTGGCTTGCTAACCAATTTATATTAAATCTGGTTTCTTATAATGTCTGAATGCAGAAATCCAGGTATGTTCAGTAGCACTGCCCTTCTGAGTCTCCTGCACATGGAGAGGGAAGCACAGACCAACAGGAAAAATGTGAAAGTCCACTTCCATTCAACTGTCAGTGTGCTTCATAAGGACACTCCCTCTGTCTTTTCTTCTGTCTTCTCTCTACACTCCTAAACAGTAATGTGTTTCAGATATTTTTGCCTCTTTCAGAATGAAAGGTCAGCAACACAGCCAAGAGAAAAATGGTGCGTTCGTGTGCGTGTGTATAAAACCTATTTTGTTTCTCAGTACAGGCTAAGGGATATATTGAAGTGGCTGGACAGAAAAAAGGAGGGTGGCTGCTAATCCTTAACCAAGGAAAAAGAGACAGAGGTTTGGCTCACCCTAGCTTCCTCCTACTCATTCCCTTCTCATTCATTGCACAAACTGGGAAAATGCAGTTCATGACAGTTTGTGGTTCGTGGCATGCCCGGTTCATGAACCATGAACCATCATGAACTTTGAAAAGCTAAACAAACCAATTTGGTTCACGAGGTTCATGATGTGGTAAAACAGCTCCCCAGCGTGCTAGAGACACCAAACTTACAGGGGAACTCCGGCTGACACTCCTCTACCTGTCGTCTAAGTTTGGTGAGGATTGGATTTATGGGGCCTAACATACAGCCTCCCAAAGAAGGTGCTCCCACCCTCAATTGTTTCCAAGAAAACAGGAAGAAGAAGAAGAAGAAGAAGAAGAAGAAGAAGAAGAAGAAGAAGAAGAAGAAGAAGAAGAAGAAGAAGAAGAAGAAGCAGCAGCAGCAGCAGCAGCAGCAGCAGCAGCAGCAGAGGCAATAGAAGCCCATCAGAACTGAATCAATCCCAGAGAATCTCTTCAGTGGAAACTGAAGGGGGCATTTTTGCAAGCCCAGCACAACCAGTTACAATGTGTAGAATGCCCAGCAGAACCCAGTGCCACTGTCATTGCAAGCTTAAAAGGACTGATCTCAAAGCACAGAGTCACATATCCAAGCAAGGCAGGTGGGATTTTGCAAGCTCTGTGCAAGGAAATTGGGAGTGAGCACAAAGGAATGCCCAAGGGGGAGAAAGAAACCTCTTGAAATTGACATGATTAGTTCAAAACTGACAACAGTGTTTCCAAGATTGGAGAATTCCACCCTACCTGTTGCTCTGAAGTTTGGTAAACATTTTGTTTGAGCCATGACAGTCTGTCTGGAACTGTTCCCAGGTACTAAGACAACTGAACATGTGATTTGTTGCAATTCCTACCTTTTAATTGTTTTTTATTTATATTTTATTATTTTAATACATCAACTTGATTAGTTACAAATATAATATAACTTGAGTTAACATCAAGCATTACAGGAACACAAAACAAACATATTTAACAACTATATACCGTTATCCTCTTTCTCACAAAAACAACTATATACCATTATCCACTCCCTCACCAAAAATTAAAATAAACATAATCAAAAATATAATAAATCCTGGTATTGTTTGTTTTTAGGAATCACTCCTCCTTCAGTAAGATAACTAACTACTGCATACCAATTTGCTTGAAATCCTTTCAACTGTTTTAACTGTTTTATTGCTCTGATATTTATTTATTTAACTGTTTTAATTATTATAATTTTGTTGTGAGCCTGCTTGCAGGAAGGGCAGGATATAAGTCAAAATAAATAAATAAAGTGAAATCTTTGATTGGCGTAGAATTTACAAGAATGCTTCAATCGATATATAAAGAACAAAAAGCTTTGGTGATTGTGAATGCAGAATCAACAGATGTGTTCCGGGTAAGAAAAGGTACTAGACAGGGCTGTCCCCTGTCACCATTGTTATTTATCTGGATTTTGGAGATTTTGCTACAAGCGGTTAGAGATGATAATAACATAAAAGGTTTGAATATTGGAGGTTTTTCATTTAAATTAAGAGCATTTGCGGATGATATCATGTTTATTGTTGAAGATCCTGTTAATAATATGCCTAAGGTATTTGAAAAAGTAAGAGAGTTTGGTGATCTTGCTGGGTTTTATGTCAACAAAAATAAATCTAAGATATTGTGTAAAAATATGACTGGTACAAAGCAACAAACGTTACAAAAAAATGTGACAGAATGTGAAGTGGTTAAAAGGGTTAAGTATTTGGGAGTTGAAATTACAATGAAAAACATAGATTTGTTTAAGAATAATTATGAAAAACTGTGGGGTTCGATAAAGAGTGATTTAGAAAAATGGGAAAAACTAAGGTTATCTCTTCTTGGAAAAATTGCCATTTTTAAAATGAATGTACTGCCCAGGTTAATGTTTCTGTTTCAGACAATACCAATTGTGAAAGATGGGAAAGTGTTGGTAAAATGGCAAAGAGAAATCTTTAAGTTTATCTGGGCAGGGAAGAAGCCAAGAATTAAAATGAAGATAATGTATGATACTAAAGACAGAGGTGGCTTCCAGGTCCCGAATTTGCGTTTGTATCATGAAGCAGTATGTATGTCTTGGTTATCTGAATGGGTAAATTTGGAAAACAGAAAACTTTTAGCTCTTGAGGGGCACGATTGCAGATTTGGCTGGCATGCCTATCTTTGGTATGGGAAGAACAAAGTTGACTCTATGTTTAAGCATCATTATGTAAGGAGGACATTGTTTAATGCATGGACCAGGTATAAAGATACAATTTCGGATGAAAGGCCTCTGTGGATTGTTCCAGCTGCAATTATACATTTGTTTTCAGAATATAAAGGTAATGACTGGTTGAAGTATTAGGAATTGTTGCAAAAAGAAGGGAAAAAATATGTTTTAAAACCAAATAATGAATTAGAATTTGAGTATGGTTGGCTACAATATTGTCAAATAAGGGACATTTATAAAAAAGACTGTAAAGAGTTTGGTTTTAGAGCTATGAATGATGATTTTGAGAATATATGGTTGAAAAAAGAACGGAAAATGATATCAAAAATGTATAAAACTTTGTTGACTGTATATACCTTGGATGAAACTGTTAAAGAACAAATGATAAAGTGGGCCATAAATATGAACAAAGAAATTTCTATGGAATCATGGGAATTTTTGTGGAAAAGATCTTTTAAAATGTCTACTTGTATCAATGTAAAAGAAAATTGTTATAAGATGATGTATAGATGGTACATGACACCAAAAAAGATTGCTAATATTAGTATGGATAAGAACTTGAGTAACAAATGTTGGAAATGTAAAAAAGTAGAGGGTTCTTTTTACCATATGTGGTGGACATGTGATAAAGTGAAAGCATACTGGTCTAATATACATTGTGTGATGCAGAAAATATTGAAAATCCCAATTGAAAGAAAGCCAGAACTTCTTCTCCTCGGTTTGACAATGGAAAAAATTCCACAAGAAAAAAGGACATTGTTGTGGTACATGATTACGTCGGCGAGAATGGCCTTTGCTCAGCAGTGGAAAATGGAGAAGGTGCCAGATATACATGACTGGTTGAGAAAATTGTTATTTTTAGCGGAAATGGACAAAATGACAAAGAAATTAAATGGACAAATGGCAGAACAGTACCTAAAAGACTGGGAAGGATTGAAACTGTATCTAGAAACTGAATATAGAATGAAGGGGAAAATATATAATTTGGATACGTATGGATATTGAACGAGAAGTGAAATGAATTTTGAACTGTATGTACTGTTATATATAATATGTTGAAATTGTAGAGGTTATATACAACTTAAATGTGTTACCTGGTTTGTCGATGTATTTAAGTCTAAGCTTGATTGCCTTATAATTTTTTTTGTTTGTTATTAGCAGTGTTGGAAGCCTATTGGGGGGGGTGGGGGGATTGGGACGGGGATCTTCTTTTTGAAACTGTATTGGTAACGTGATTGGAAATGTTGAATATATCCCAATAAAAACTTTGTTTCCAAAAAAAATAAAAATAAATAAAGTGACATGAACCTCCATGAACTACTTGAAAGTTCATGGAAAGTTTGTGCCAGTTGACCTTCCACGAGCTTCAGTTTGTGAACCACGAACTGCTCAAAATTCTCCATGAACTGTAGTTTGTGAACTGGTCTGTGCCCATCCCTATTAATTGCAGTTGTCCAATAGCTAGCAGTTTGCATGGTTAATTATGCTTTTTTGCCAGCCCAGCAATACAGGAGAGCTCAGGATAACGACTGGGGATGAGGCATGGAAATGGGAGAGAAGGCAGACTACTTGATATTCATTAATAAACCATAGTCTGTTACATATATCTCTTAGTGGAATCGGATTTGTGCTACAAATTGTGGGATCTGAATATAGTCTCAGTGAGCATTCAGAAAAGCTTACTTGCTTTTCAAGAATTCTGGCTCATAATATTGGCACAAGCATGGTGATGATACCATGCAACAAGGATATTGTCGCATTGTCCCAGGGAACTGTAGTTTGGCTTGATAGTGTGTATACAGTTGGTTGTGGTGAACTTGATGCTTGATGAAACCCAATTCTGTCCCTCCATCTAACTGAGCTCTTTCTCTGTCCAACCAATCAAGTTGCCTGCCTGATATTTCCTTTGATTGTTATAATCACCATTAGAATATAATCACCATTAGAAATTTAGTATGTCCCAAGAACAAATTACATATATCTTCTCCCAAGCTTTCTCTCATGCACTTTCCATATCCATTGACAATGTTACCATCCACTCCATATCCACTGACAATGTTACCATCCTGAAGTATGGGCATACAACTTGGGTTTTGTTTTAGACCATTCCCTTTTGCCCCCCACATTCAGTCTGCCTGTATGACATGTCACTTCTCTCTTTAGAACACAGTAAAATATGGTTGTTACTCTGTTCCTTCACTGAAGATTCTTCTTTACACTCTGGTCAACTGCCTCCTCAACTACCATAGCCTTTTTAATCTTTATTTTTTCCATTGACACACTTCAATTAACTCACCCTTATCCAGAATTTTGCTGCTGAATTAATTCACCTCTCTCATTGGTCTGACTATGAGATGTTCCTCCTTAAACCCCTGCTCTTGCTTCCTGTCTGTTTCTGGATATTCAGCGCAAATGTCTTGTCTTTACCTTCAAAGTCCTCCGTGGTATTGCCCATTCACAGTAATAATATACTATTAGAAAAGAGCAAGAGTCCAGTAGCACCTTAAAGACTAACAAAATTTGCGGCAGGGTGTGAGTTTTCATGAGTCACCATTAACTTCTTCAGATACAGCTAGAATGTGAGTCCATCTGCCCTACATTTTGGCCAGTGGAGTTATTTCAGATGCTGAATGACATTAGCAGGCAAATGACAATAACAGGTGAATGATAATAGCAAGCATGATCGGATTAGGTGTTATATGCAGAGGGGTAGTAAGCATGGAGAAATCAGCATTGGTAATGAGACAGGAAACTTAGGTCTCAATTCAGTCCAGGAGGATGCATTGTCTTGAACTTCATTATCAGTTGTAATTCAGCAGTCTCTCTTTCTAATCTCCCTTTGAAATTCCTTTGGAAGAGAACTGCTACTCTTAGGTCAGCAACGGGCTGTGCTGGGAAGGTTAAAATGTCCCCCCAGTGGTTTTTAAATGATATACTACAATCCTCACTCCTCCGGCTCCATCCCTCAGCCATCTCAAATACCCAAAGGACTGTATCTATGCTGTCCCTTTTGCCCAGAAAAACCTCCAAGAATAGGTTGAAGGAGAAATACTGCGAAATCTGAAAATCACCTCAGAATGGTATTTTGCATAAATACACATGTGCAAATTGTTATGTGCTGAATGTGAATTGCTCCCATCTATTCACATGTTAAGCTTGAGTCTGAATGTGGCTCTTCAGATGTCGCATTGCTATTGGTCGGTTTCTGCAAAACCTGTGTAATTACCCAATCACTGAGTGATATTGTTGCAAAGAGGGAACGGTCCTGATTGGCCTTTATCCCTGCAATGCCATTGGTCTTTAACTTGTTATGGGTGTGGCTTGGACAGCCCGGGAGAGTTTAAAAGAAGGAGCTGTGCTCCCCTTGTTGTCGTGTGTTCCTGACTTACAGTTGCTGTTTAATAAAGCTGAAATCACTTGAAGCTGAATCCTTTGTTGAGTCTCATACTTAACACAAATCAAGGTTGTTTGACCCCCTCAAGCACGCGTTTACATGCCATAAACTAGCGGAAGGGACTGCCAGCAGAAAAGCTCTCGAGCAAATGTGTGCACATTATTTTAGGAAAGGCCTCACTAAGAGGCAAGATGAGACCATAACGGGACGGTGGTTTATCAAAGAGAGGTACTGGAAAACTGGGACGTGTGTGCAGGGGTCGTTCTCACTTCACTCTCGTGCTTCAGATTTCTGGTTCTGCATTGTCAACGGTATTTGGTCGCTGTACCGTGATGTCCCCCCTGCTGAGACTGTTTCCAAAGATGAAATGTTCCTTGTTTTCCTTTAGTTCATTTGGAGGAGAAATCTCTGATGACATTTCAAAGGCCAAACTTTTATAAAAATAAGCCGGAATAAATGTTTAATAAGACCTATTATTATCCCTTGAATCATAGCAAGTCATTCATAAACACTATTAAATCCTGATAATTATAGTTGTAGCTGCAGGGTTACTACCTTTACAGCTTTTCCACAGACTTTATTTAGAGGTCCAATGGGGACAAGCACACAAGTGCTGGGGAACGCTACTATTAACATTTTTATTCCAAGCGGCGTTATGCTAGATTAAACTTCTGTTGCTGAAAACAAAACTGCTTATAGCTCAGCTAATAGCTAAGGAGTCTTATGACTGTAAGTAAATTCTTCAGGGCTATTTCATATTTGTCTGTGTGCTTGTGTGCGTCTCTGTGTGGGCACGCACATGCACAGTGTGACATTTCTGCTCGCTCTTTATCTTGTAGCAGGGGCTAGCTGGAACACAACTGGTGTTTATAGAGTCAGAGTTGAAGAGGTAAGTCTTGGCAGGATCAGATCCAGGAGGAATTAGGTCTAGGGCAAAGGCAGCACAATATATAGCTCAGGACATCAGGCACATGACAAGAGGGTGAGCAGGAATGGAGGGAGGCCATCTGTCAAAGGCAGATGGGAGTTGCTGTGGCCAAACTCAGACCTGGAGTAAAGTCCTGAGATCCTGTTTCTAGAGCTCTGGAGTAGCAGAATAAGCTGGATCTTGGAGTAAGAGGGAAGATACTTCTCCATGAACCAGAAAAAGTCAGACATTCATCCTCCTATATATCACCCTTGGTCTGGCCGATCTAGAATCCTCACTGTCTGCCAATTGCAGTGACTGATGGCTCCGTATTCTGGGTAGCTTTCCTTCTGTGCTGGAAGCCAGTTCTGAGATAAAAGTGCACACAGATAACCACACTTCCTGAGAACATCCTCCTTGAGCACCTTTTTGTGATATTAGATTCAGGTGGGTAGCCATGTTGGTCTGAAGCAACAGAACAAAGGCATCTCTGGCTTATCGGACTTTGCTTGGTCTGGGTCCTGCTGTGCATGTGGCCTTGTGCCTGGGCCAACCCCCGCATTTCCACAAGTGGGGGGTTAGTTCAACTTGTCCTCCCAGTCCCCATCCATGGCGGCTCAGAGGCAGGGGGGAGCTTGCAACACTCAGCCATTTCATGTTTTTACCTGGGGCTCACAGCACTGGCAGCAGGAGCAAGCTGGGGAAGGGGTTTGTACCCCCTCCAGGCAGTGCAGGGGCATCTGCCCAGCACTGCACTGCTGGCTTTCCAGTCTGTCCATGTGGGTTTTCATCTGTACCCCTCCCCCCAGCTCATGGGGCCTTGCAGTGAGTACACACCAACTCAGACCAACAAAGTGACATTCATGTCAGATCCAGCCCTTGTAACAAATGAGTTCAACACCTCTGCCGTAGAGTGTCAGACTAGAATCTGGAATGCCCAGATTCGAATCCCCACTCTGCCATAGAAGCTTGCTGGGTGACCTTGGGCCAGTCCCATGCTCTCTCTCAGCCTAACCCTGCCTCACAGCATGGTTGTGAGGGTATAACAAAAGAGTGCAGAATGTTCTAAGCCACTTTGAGACCCTACCAAGGGGGGAGATTATAAATATCTAAATAAGTGTAGGCATGCCATATAACTGTGCAGGCATGACCTCCCCCAATGCACACACATATACTGTAGATAATTTAAATGATGTGTTTTGATTATGCAGATGAAAAGAGAAGGTAAAACATGAGAGGTTGCCCTGTGCTCAAAAAAGTAGGTCACTTCGAAGAGCTAATCATGACCCTGTGGGATACATGCCTTCACCAATTATACACAAAGTTCCACACAAGCAGAGGTTGCAGCATGTTGTTGTTTTCATTTATAGTCCACCTTTTCCCCTGGGATTGAAGATGGACTACAAGAATGATAAAAACATTTTAGTCAATCACTAAGCCGGTCATGAGGCACGATTACATTTGCATGTGACAGCAAAGATCCACTGACCTTGCCTTGCATGTTATTAGTGAAGATGTTGAAAGCGTAGGGGCTCTTGCACCCTCATCTCTTGGGATTGGACATGGAAGTCACCAGCACAGTCGATTCATCGTGACACAACTCTATGGCGTTACACCCTTCTAGCATACAAAGCAATTTATGCGGGAAAAGGCTGAAAGAAATGGCCACGTGGAGAGCTTGTAAGCCGAACACCACAAAGTGTGCAAGCAGAAAGCTGCTCGACAGGAAGTCCAACTCTGAGCAAACATCAAGGCGATTCAGTGAGGGGCTCAACTCGTGTGGTAACTCATTAGTTTGATCACGGTAGGCTTGAATGTTGGACACATTTCTTGTGTCCTAGTCCCGATTTATTCTCTTTGCCACAACCTCACATCAGATCTCAGCAAAGACGACTTTGCCATTTAAATGCAATCCTAAACAGAATTACATCTGCTAAAATCCATCGAAGTCAATGGGTTTAGAAGGTGTCACTCGGTTCAGGATTAGCACTAAATCATTTTGTACATTCGTCCATTTCCGACTTCCAAAATAACTTTTATCTTCTTTGCTCTGCGTGATTATCTGACGATTTTCATATTAGACTCTTTTATCATTATTATTTTGTCACTGAGATCCAAATGAGGGGAATGAATAATCCCTTTGCTTTTTAGCTATCTGTGGATTTGTACATGTGACACATCCATATTCATCACCAGTTCCTTGTTCTCCTTACTGTTCTTCTGAATCTAATCTGAATCATCAGAAGGCCTTTGTTCATTACAAGCTCACCTCTCAATGCCTTCTGTGAAAATCTTCTCCAGAATAGGTGTTAGGCATCGGTGGGGAGGGGGAATGGAGTGGAAGCGGTATGAGGAAATGTATGACACAAAAAAGAATTATTGAGATAGGGACAAATGGGACAATACATGGAGATAAAGGAATATGTCTAGCTATTTCCTGTTGCCGAACCCAGGAAATAACATGCAGACAGGAAATAAGCCATACATAGTCATGGAAGTTCAGGTAGGGTTGCCAAGTGCCCACTGAGGGTGGGGAAACTACTGTCCACCAGTGTTCCCCCTAAGCTGAGTTAGTGTGAGCTAGCTCACAGTTTTTAGCCTCCAGCTCACACATTTTTGTCTTAGCTCAGGAAGGATGGCTCCAGAGCAAACTAATTGATGGCAGTAGCCAAATCGCTCACGCACAGGTTTAATGCCCAGTAGCTCACAAAGTAGTATTTTTGCTCAGAAGACTCCACAGCTTAGAGGGAGCATTGCTGTCCACACCTTCTATTGTCCACTTTTGCTCCAGTGAGAAGAAAGTTCTGGGGAAATCCTAAAGCACCCAATGACGCAGTGATGTCACTTCCCATTATGCAGCCGAAAATGACACTGCAGGATACTGTTTCCTGGCAGTTGCCAGCTGGCAAGGGCTGGCAACCAAGGGCTGACAAAACTAAATGAAGAGCTTTTCATATGATACAATAATGCATACTGGGTACCAACTGCCCATTATGGGAGCATGCACTAGAGATGTGCACCTGAGAACACACACACACACACACTAGAATATACCCTCAAAATACTTTATTGGTTTATTCCAGGCATATGTTTGGACCAGATATATCTGAGTGCACATCCGTAGTGTGCACTATCCATGGTCTTCCTCATATATACGGTCACCATGTTGTGCAAACAAGGGCCATACATGATTTACTATGTGTACAGCTTTTGTATTAGCAAAGGGACTCCTGGATTTTTCGTGCGAAAATGAGAGACACCAAATGTGATGACAACATTGGAAAACCTAAAGAAACAACAATGACCATATTGAGCCATCTCGTCATCTGATCGAGGAAAATAGCCTAGGCCCCTCCCAGAAAACTATCGTAGACAAAAGGGGCATATGAGGTGAAATCATGCTCAGGGACTATGGAGATAATTTCCTGTCCTCTCCAAGGAAGTAGCTGTGTTTACGCCCTTGCTGAGCTCCATATTTGGAGTCTGCTTGTAATATCCTGCATTAGATTTGTTTCCTGTTCATTAGGTTCTCCCCTTCCCCCCCAAAATCATAATTATTGTCAGTGAAGAATCTTTAGCAAGCTATTCTTCCCTCACAAGCTCTATGCTTAAAAAAAAAAGATTGGGTTTGAGGTGGAGTTCTCTGTTTGTTTATACCTTCCTTTTCTCCTCAATGGGGACCCAGAGAAGCTTACACCATCATTCTCCCCTCATGCATTATAGCTTCACAACAACTCTGTGACTTTAGTTTAGGCCAGATTCACAAATTCAGGAAGAATAGATCTTGCTGATGGGCTTGCCAGGTCACCCACTATGGGCAACTTCCCGCCCGTGGCCCCTGGGCTCCTGCTGCTGCTCAACAGAACAATGGGAGGGAAATGGGGAAGGTGGGATCATGCAATGCTGCGACCACTTCCGGGTTTGTACCTGGAAGTCACATCACAGCATTGTGTGACACTCTGGGAAAAACCATAGAGATCTGGGGAATTCCTAGACTGCTGCATGATGCTGACTTCTGTGGTTCTTGTGCCCCCCCCAAATGCTCCCAGGGTGACCAGCTAGGGGCTGACATGCCTATAGTTGATGAGGTAGTAGAGCCAGAGGTGGCTGAATAGACTGCACCATGTCAGGCTGGATTCCAGCTCTGAAGGTTTCTTGACACAAGAAACAGAAAACTAGCATAGTAGGGAGGGAAAGAAATTACTCCCTCTCTTTGCTTGTACTGGTTTTCAGTTGGCAGGGAGTTTTTAGTACTGGGGGGCAATTCCAAAACAGAAGAAGAGAGAAGAGATTAGATTCATACCCCGCCTTTAATTACCCAAAGGAGTCTCAGAGTAGCTTACAATCTTCTTTCCCTTCCAATCCCCACAACAGACAACCTGGGAGGAAGGTGGGCCTGAGACAGCTCTGAGAGAACTGCTCTCTTTTTTAATTTTCTCGAAGAATGGTACACTCCTTCTATCTGGGATGGTCGTCCTCTTTGACCGAGTGCGCAGCTTTGGGAGGGACGCACATGGAGTGGTGAGGGAGGAAGGGGACACCCGCCTAGCCAGCCAGATCAGCCGAATCAACCCTGGCGATCAATGGGGTGACAGATGTCGCAGCCAGATCGCCCTCACATCCTGAGAGAACTGCTCTTGAAAGAACAGCTCTGAAAGAACTTGTAACTGACCCAAGGTCATACCAGCAGCTGCATGTGGGGGGGGAGTGGGGGATCAAACCCGGTTCTCCTAGATTAGAGTCCACACTCCTAGCTACTGCACCAAACTGGTTCTCCTGTTCATGTAGACTGAGGTGAGACTGTCCTTTCTTACTTACGTCAGCATTCCCTGCCACCTTCTTTTCCTGCATATGGCCTCTGCCCCCGTTTCACCGGACTTGTGGCCTTCTCGCCCAGCTCACCTTAGGACGACCAGACCTTGACAAGAATGTAGAGTCAGGCTAGGTGAACTTCAAATCCTCTCTTGATTTATGGTTCAGAATAATTTGTACACACTTGAGGTTTTCTCGAACACTCAGCTTTTCCAAAAGAGCATTCCATGTACCTTTTAAAACCTGAGACAGATTGATGGAGGCGGTTGACATTCTTTTAATTGAAGGGTAAATCAACCTATTTTTATTCTGACAGGTATCGCTAACACTTTTGTCTCTTACAAATACTCCTTTGCAGTTGCTAATATGCCATTTAGAGGAAGGAGATGTAATGATTAACATGAGAGAAGGGAAGCCAAATGTTTGACTTGTTATTTCGAACGAATCTTTGGCTGCCTCCTTTGCCTCCAGAGAGGGTTTCCCTATCTTTCTGTTCTCCCTTAAACCGACAACACCAGTTCATGTTTTCTCCGTCTATTTATTACTCCCCCCCCATGAGATTCCTCCAGGAGGGCTAAGGGCAACATATTTACTTATTCTCTCCTCTGTTTATTGTCACAGCAACCCTGAGAGAAAGAATAGGCTCAGAGGCAATGACTGATTCAAGATCACCTATTGAGCTTGCCAGACTACTCTAGCCACTAGACCACACTGTAAGGTTTCCCCCCCTAAAGTAAGGTTATTTTCTTCATTCATTTGTTCATTCATTCGTTTACTTAATTTACTTAATTTATGCTTTATTTACTTCATTCTAGGGGTGTGCAAATCCCACCCCAAATTTTTCGGTTTGGCTATATTGAACCGGAGAAAATTCTGGTTTCCCAAAAAATCCAGATCCCAATACCGATGTGCTGTTTGGATTTGGGATTTATTAGAAATCCAGAATTATTTTGTGTCCAATAGACTCAAAAAGAAAAGAAAAAAACTGGGGAGGGGGGAGGGATTGCACACCAGAAGCTGTGCCCGAAAGAAACAGTCTGCTTCCCATGAGTGCAGCTGATCCTGGGCTGACTTCCCTTGCAGCTCAGACTGATTCCCCACAAGCAGCTGTGCCACCCTCGCTCTTCCGTTTGTCCCGGTTGCAATGCAACCAGAGCAAATGGAAGAGTGAGGGTGGCACAGCTGCTTGTGGGGAACCGGTCTCAATTTAAATTGAGCTTCAAGAGAAGCCAACACCAAGCTGAGGTGGAGGGGAGCTCTCAGCTCCCGCTGCTCTGGCCGATCCTTGCCTAACTTCTCTTGCAGCTCAGTTTAAACCGAGCTGCAAGAGGACCCAGACCCAGCTAAGGTGGTGCAGAGCTCTCAGCTCCTGCCGCCCCAGCCAATCCTGGGCTGATTTCTCTTGCAACTCACTTTAAACTAAGCTGCAAGAGGAGCCAGCCCAGTAGAGATGGCGAGGAGCTCTCAGCTCCTGATGCCCCAGCTGATCCTCTCTTGCTGATCAATTTAAACCTTCCCACCCCACCACCAGTCAGCTGGCCAGAAGGGGTGGACTTACCCTGGAAAAGGAGGGAGATCCATCTGATGTGCAGAGACACGTCTCTGTCACTGCCCACATGACCCTGAAGTGACGTCATCACATCTGGGTTGTTGGGGCAATGCCCCAACATCTCAGAAGTGATGATGTCATTTCTGGGTCACATGGTCAGGGATGTGCATGTCAGATGGGCCTCCCTGCTGCTCCGTGTAAATCTCCCCCATCCCCCACCTGGCAATCCTAACCTCTGCTAAAGATGGTGAATGGATTACTGGCTAAAGTGAGCCTGGCCAAATTCAAAATGAAACCACCCTGTTGCCTTATTCTCCCCTGTCCAGTTCTGAGCACTGTACTGCCCACCCTGCAATCAGGTACAGTTCAGAAATCTCCCTAATTTGGGATATTGTTTGTATTGGCTCAAAAGACCTTTGGCTGTTTGGGATTACGAGGAAGGGAGGGAGCTTCCCATTTGCCAGCACAAAGCACAGCTAGTGGTGAAGGAGAGTCTTTATGTAAGCATCAAGCCAGTTTATCACTGCTTTGATCACCTGCTCTTCTTTCCTTTACCATATTTATCTGAGTCTCACTATAGTGTTTGAAAAATCCCTTAAGAATGTCTCAGGTTCGATAGTATGCTACATGTATATGGTTTGTTCCACCTCTTATCAGAAGCTTTCTTGTAAGTGAGAGTATTTACAGGACAGAGCTGTAAAAACTCATAGATGATATTAAAACATCAAAAGGGGGGGAGGAGTTAAATACCAGTAATAGTTTTACTATGTGTTGGAAATACTGTGACCCTTCTCTGCACTCTGAGTGCTGAATTGCACACGTGCCAAGCTTTTTTCCTTGTTGTTCAGCCGTCAGCAAATGTGTTTCGAAGTCCATAATGAGCAACTGCTTATAGAAGGGTGCAATTTTGGGAGATCTGGGATCCCAGAGGGAACAGCACAGGCAGGGTTGCCAGGTCCCCTTCCCTTGCCGGTGCGGGCCTTTGGGGGGCATTCTGGAGGGTGAGTGAGGATGTCCCACCCCTAATGACATCTTAGGCCACTTCTAGCAAAACCAGAAGTCCCAAAAACTGGAAGTTCTGCCCCTCAACACAGCCATTTGAGTGGCCCCTTTAAGTGAAAGTGACTACTTAAATGCTTGCCAGCCATTTCACAACTGCCTGCAAGTTTTTCAGTGATCAATTTTACTCCCCCCCCCATTAGAAGTGGGGAGGAGTGAAACTGGAGTGAAACTGGCCTTGAAATGGCTGGCAACCATTTCCTAGGAGGAAGCAAAAGGGACCACTCCAATGGCTGCAAGAAGGTAAATATCTTCCCTGATTGCTGAGGCAGCTTGCAACAAGTTTAGGCTAAGAGCCTAAAGCAGCTGCAAGCCTTTTCAGTGATCAGTTTCACTCCCCCCCCCTTCACCTTAGAAGTGGGGAGGAGCAAAACTGGCCTTAAAATGGCTGCATTGGGGACTTTTCGGGGCACTTCTGGTTTTGCTGGAAGTGGTCCAAAAAGTCATTTGGGGGTGGATCCCTAGCCACAGGTGTGGGGGTTCCTGTCCACTGCTGACCACTACTGAGTGGGTAATGGGCTCAGGGGTTCCTTATTCCAGAGTATTAGTAGGCATCATGGATGTGCTGGGGCTGTGACTGCAGCACAGCACATCAGTACCAAGTGCCCTACAGAGCCAGAGAGGTCACCATCTGAACCCATGCCACATATCATACACATACTTTTGCAAGCTGAGCTCTGAAAAGTGATGCACATTGGAGCCAAAAATCCTAAATATGAATACACATTGATGAGGCCCAAACTGGCAGAGACTGTATAAATCAATGGTGCGACCTCATTTGGAGTACTGTGTACAGTTCTGGTCACCACACCTCAAAAAGGATATTATAGCATTGGGAAAAGTGCAGAAAAGGGCAACTAGAATGATAAAAGGCTTGGAACACTTTCCCTGTGAAGAAAAGTTAAAACGCTTGGGGCTCTTTAGCCTGGAGAAATGACGGCTGAGGGGTGACATGATCGAGGTTTATAAGATTATGCATGGGATAGAGCAGGTAGAGAAAGAAGTACTTTTCTCCCTTCCTCACAATACAAGAACTCATGGGCACTCAATGAAATTGCTGAGCAGTTGGGTTAGAACAATAAAAAGAAGTACTTCTTCACCCAAAGAGTAATTAACACATGGAATTCACTGCCACAGGAGGTGGTGGCAGCTACAAGCATGGACAGCTTCAAGAGGGAATTAGATAAGCACAAGAGGAGGGACCTGCTATACTCGCGGGGGGAGGGAGTATTCCGGCGGCGAAGCTTCCCCCTCCCTCCCCCCCAGCAGCGGCGGCGGCAGCAGCGGCAAGGCCAGCTGGCCCGCCGAGATTCCCCCTCCCCAGCAGCAGCGGAGGGGCGGCGAGGCTGGCCGGCCTGTCAAGCCTCCCCCTCCCTCCCCCCCCCAGCAACGGCGGCGGCAGTGGCAAGGCTGGCCGGCCCGCCGAGATTCCCCCTCCCCAGCAGCAGCGGAGGGGCGGCGAGGCGGGGCGGCCCGTCAAGCCTCCCCTCCCTCCCAAGCAACAGGGCAGCGGCGGCGGCGGGGGGGAGGCTGGCCGGCTGGCCGGCCCGCCAAGCCTCCCCCTCCCTCCCTTTCAAGCAGCAGAGCGGCGGCGGCGGCGACAGCGGCAGGGAGGGGAGGCTGGCCGGCTGGCCCGCCAAGCCTCCCCCTCCCTCCCAAGCGGCAGGGCAGCGGTGGCGGCGGGGGGGAGGCCGCCGGCTGGCCCGCCAAGCCTTCTCCTGCCCTCCCATCCCTTGACGGCGCGGCGGCAACGGCCAGTTTGTAGAGCATTCCCTGCGCATGCGCAGGGAATGCTCTTACTTTTTGGGGATTTAGATATCCCCCTTACATTTTAAAAACTTTTAGATTTTTCTGCACACGTGGGGAGTGCCCCACGTGCGCAGGAAAATCTCCCTGCCCCCCAGGTGCCCCCGATGTGCAGATTTAGATATCCGCACACAGGGGGCCACTTGGGAATTAGATATATAGATATGGAGCAGAAGTCCATCAGTGGCTATTAGCCACAAGGTATAGATAGGAACTCTCAGGCTGGGGCAAGTGATGCTCTGTATTCTTGGTGCTTGGGGGGGGCAACAGTGGGAGGGCTTCTAGTGTCCTGGCCCCACCTCCTGATGGCACCTGGTATCTTTGGCCGCTATGTGACAGAGTATTGGACTAGATGGGCCATTGGCCTGATTCAGCATTGGCTTCTCCTATATGTTCTTATAAAGTGCATTGGTAGCAGCCTCTGGACTTCCGTAACTGGCCTCTACTGCCCTACAGTGAGGTTTCTGGATCCCCCACCACATTCAGTAACACTGATTGGTGGTAGCTGGTACTTCTCCACTGAGCCACGGTACTAGCTGCCTCTGCTCTAAGACCCATGAGGTGTACACCAGTGGTTAACTCTTCTCTGTCTGGGATATCTGTTGCAACTGCTCAACTAGCCACAATGGCAGGAGGATCCTCATGGTTTGTGCAATATTCAAGTGTGCTGGGACTTGGTTCTCTCATTGGGGTTTGCCTTGTGTGTGTTTCTCTTATTAACATCAGTGCCGGGTAGCATTTGGACGGTTGGAGTAGGATCTGGGAGACACAGCTTCAAATCTCCACTCTGCTGCAGAAGCTCGCTGGGTGACCTTGGACCGGTTGCTCTTTCTCAACCCAACCGACCTTACAAAAGTGGCAGACAAAAACTCACAACTTGGATAAAACTTGGTTGGCCTTAAAGGTGTCCCTGAACTCTGATTTGGTTCTGTTACAAAGCAACTGTGAGGATAAAAATGGGGAGAGGAGAAGGACGTTGTAAGCTGTTTTGGATCCCCACTGGAAAGAAAAAATGTGGGTTGAGTAACTAAATCAGTGGTACACGCTCCGTGGCTTGTGGAGAGCCACATTTGCACTGACTGTCAATCATTAGAGCTGCATTTATTTTCAGTCCTGGCATGAGGTCTGCACCTTAGGATGCCTTTCAGATAACCCATGTTCCTCCAAAGGCAGAGGTTTCAAGGTGGGACCTACCTGCCAGCCATGAGCCCCACCAGGTAAGAGCCTTGACCACTTTCCTGAAACATGAGACAGGTGCCACATTGGAGAAAGTGCCTAAAAGAGCCACAGGTGGCATGCCAAAGTAAGCTTTACTGTTCTAAATAAATGAATACACCAACAACAATGGCATCATCTAGGTTAAAAGAAGAGGGCTTTTAACAAATGAACAAACAAAGAAACCCTGCAGTTCCTGGTTTCAGAAACCTTCATTGTTCTAGCAAACCACAGGAATTTATGAGGCGCTTCCGGCTTTCACCATTACTTCCAGCTGCCAGTTCCCCTCTCCCTTGCAGTCAAAGGATTTTGGAAAACTGGTGGTGAGGAAATCAGTGAAACCAGTAGCAGAGGAGAAAGGCTGAGAACTGGTTCAGAACTGTTATGAGCGGAGATGTTGTGGTCTGGTTAGGTTCACGATGGCTGCAAGGCCCACAGCCTTTCTGGGTTTGCAGGCTCCTTTTGAATGTTCAAAACGGCTGCCGCAGGAGACAGAGCCAAACACGATACTTCCTCATTTTGCAGAGAAAGTGAAGTGGGAATAAAAAGAAGCAAGGCTCTTTTTGTAGAAAAAGCCCAACAGGAACTCAATAGCATAATAGGCCACACCCAACAGCAGAAAATCATTAGCATATTAGGCCATACCCCCATGTTACCAGAAGTGTGGCCATCCAGCTTCTTTTGCTTCTTATTCTGTTTACCTCGTTGTCAAAACCCAGGGCTTTCTTTGTAGCAGAAACTCCTTTGCATGTTAGGCCACACACCCCTAATGTAGCCAGTCCTAATGAGTTTCTGCTGTTGGGTGTGGCCTATTATGCTAACAAGTTCCTGCTGGGCGTGGCCAACTCAGGAGCCAGGCGGAACTCCTTCCTGCGTGTTCCTGCCCAAAAATAGCCCTGAAAGGAAGGAAAGCCTGAAGGAAGAATGGAACCAGGAACCAGGAGCTCAGGTGATTTCCTGATCAGGGCTCTCTCTCTCTCTCTCTCTCTCTCTCTCTCTCTCTCTCTCTCTCTCTCTCTCTCTCTCTCTCTCTCTCTGAAAAAAGAGGTGCTGGAACTCTCAAGAGGGAAATGAAGTTTTCTGCAGACTGAAAATTCACAAACTTTTAAACATTTCTAAAAGAATTTTGTTGAAGAGGTTCCGGAACTCTGTTCCAGTGCATTCCCCCAGAAGAAAAGCCCCTCTCCTGAGCCCATGTGGAAGGGCGGCATATAAATTGAATAAATAATAATAATAATAATAATCAGGCTGTGGAAAGTCCTTTCATTTCAGTGAGGGCAGCCAATTACAAGCCTTGCCTTACAATGGCCCTGCCCACTTTCTGAGAGGCTCCCTGGGCCCCAGGGGAAGTTTTAGTGGGCACAATGGTGCCCCACTGGGGAACCCTGGGTTCGGGGATTTATAAAATGGGACGGAATGCATATTTTGCTCCCTTCCTTTCTGAACTGTGTAACCGTTGCTAATCACAGACGGAAGACTCTGGAACGAAGCCACCACCTGTATCACCTGCTCTTCTGTGAGGTCGGTCCACACATTCAACTGCCAGTCAAAGAAGATCGTACAAATGAATGGTTAGGGCTGCCAACCTCCAGGTGGTACCTGGAGAACTCCCGCTATTACAGCTGATCTCCAGACAACCACGATTGGTTCCTCTGGAGAAAAATGGCTGTTTTGGAGGGGCAACTCTTTGGCATTATACCCTGTTGCGGTCCCTCCCCAAATGTCACCCTTCCTAAGCTCCACCTCCCAAAATCTCTAGGTATATCCCAAACCAGAGCTAGCAACCCTGTGAATGGTGAACCAGACCAGAGCTACTTGGCTAAAGATAAGACATAAATAACAGTATCAAACAGCAAGGGGAAAGAACCATTCATATAGAAGAGATAGCGGGGAAACTTTTCCTCAGTTTACATCTGATAAGCTTTTTATTAATCCAGAGATCTTGAGGGGGAAATACTCCATCTTGTCTTAAACTCCTCTGTGCTCGCTGAATAGCTTTCCGTCCCTGAGCATTACAAGCCTACCACACTCGAAAATAAACTTGGGAACCCTGACAGTAGGTTCTGCCAAAGAGTGACAATTTCTTTTTCTTTCTCCCCCTCCTTCTAAATCAGTTCCAAGTGTAAGTTTAAAAATGTAACTAAAAGCCTTCATCAAAGTTTTAAGAGCTTTAGAGCTTTTAGCGGTTGCTTATTCTGATTTATTGACATTGACACGCCCTGCAACCGTCAAAGCTCGCTGAAATGCTGAAGTAATGGACTTCAGGAAAAAAAAGGGGGGATGGGGGGGGATTGGGTTGGGAAAGGAAGAGGCGGAAGGAGGCATTGCTGCCCTCCCCACTCCGACGTAGGTGCCGCATCCCGGAGAGTGCCCACTGATTACGGCCCACTAATTTGTTATGCACTACGGCAAATCAGCGGTGATTCATATGACAAATACGGAGGGGAAAAAATTAACAGCTGTCATGTTGTGATGTGTTAATTTCCTGACAGTCTCTGCATTGAAGCCAATTACTGATTTAAGGGCAGGGAGAGAGAGAGAACCCTGTTCAAGCTTCTAATTAGGATTCCTCAAGACTAAAAGGATGAAAGCAAAAAAAAAAAAAAAAAAAGGAGGGAAAAACGATGAACAAGAGACTGAAGCAGGTAGCCGAAGATTTTTCGAGCACACGTAGCTATTTCTTTCCCCCCCTGTTTCCGAGCTTCTGGTTAAATAGCTTAAAGTCTTAAGTGTGTTTAAGAGGAGGATTAAAAAAAAACACACATTTGTTTGCTTTTATTGGTGCCCCTAGGTTTGAGTCTTTTGTGTGGTAATTGGGAGGTACAGCCAGATCAGAAGTTTCCATTACCCTCAGAAGACGCCGGGCCTGGATGTAATCTAGTAATAATACCTTTGTTTAGTCGTGTCAAAGCCATTCATCACGGAGCTTCAGACAAAAATAAAGTAGGCACGTCGACAACTTCTGGTGCCCCTGAAGTGACAGGGCCTTGTAATTTCGCTGGCTCTCTCGTTAACGAGGAGGGCTTGATCCGGCAACCTTGGTGGATACAAACCATCCACAATTCCAAGAGTGGATCTATCAAAGTCAACGAGAAATGGTTGGTGAAGGCAGCTTGCCTCAAAACTGTGCAGTAGAGGTGAAATTAATTTGCCCTCCACACTTCTTTAAACGTGTGCACCACACCTGTCCCTCACGTTCCCTGTCCGGGGGCTGTATTGATGGCCCATGAAGTAAAGTTTCCCCAGCAAACTGAATGAGAAATCCTTCTCTTCTGTGCTCCCAAATGCAAGTACTGGTTGACTCCAATGACTTCCTTCTGCTAAGTGAAGAAAGCTTCCTCCAATAGACGGATTCTTCCTCCAGCAGAGGGAAGATCCTTACTAAGGAGAAGCGAGTTATTGGATGTAACCCCTGTTAATGTTGCCTCTTTACACATGAAAAAGAATGCAGGTTGGATACAGGGTCCTCACTGTGTGTCTTGTGTGACTGTCAGATGTGAGTTGCAGCTGGCTTGCCAGTCTACAGGTGGGGTCTGCAGGTCTCCTGGAATTACAACCACCCTCCAAACTGCTGGGATCAGTCACCCTGAAGAAAATGGCTACTTTGGAGGGTGGAACTATGGCACTGTCCCTTGCTGTGGTCCCTCACCTCCACAAACTCTGCCTTCCCCAGGATCCACCCCCAGATCTCCAGGAATTTCCTAATCTAGAGTTGGCAAGCCTAGCAGGTTCTTCTCAAGTAACATGTGCAGTGCCCAATTGAGATTGCAGCACTGGGGCATATGCAAAAAGTCTCCCCTCCATGCCATTTCCCCAACATAAAGTGGTCCTGGGTCACTTTTTGACCAATTGGGGAAGCCCATTTGTATGGTTGTGAATTACCTCAAGGGGCCAAAAAGCACTCCCAGGACCATTTCAGGTCTGGGAAATGGCAAGGGAGGGGGGGAGGCTGAAGCCCCTTCATCATGTTTGCCATGATCCTGATCCAAATTGCATGGGAACTGAGGAGAACTCAGGATACGGGATGGGGGCCTCAGACCCAACCTGTGTACTCCGTAATGGAAAGAGGTTACATATGATGCTGCCTTACACAGAGCAAAACCATTAGTCCCCGTGCAGTACAATCTTCTTAGCCCATTGACTTCAATGGAGTTCATTTACTTCAATGATTTAGAGGGCTGCAACTCTGCTCAGGTGCCCTAGTGCATGGTTATTCTATTGAGCATCTTGTTAGCTGGGTTGAACCCAAGACTTTTGGCATTCTAAATATCTGCTGTACCTCAGGGTGAAGATCCCTTGCCTATTATTTCCAAGACTAGGAAGTACACAATATGACTTCTTATGGTAAGTTAGAAAACTTTTGATACTTACTAAAAAAAAAGAAAAAGCTAAATCAAAAAAAGAAGTTTGGTTCTCCCCAAAATATGTTTGAGGGGTCAGAAATCATTGATTGTTTCTGGCAGCAATTTGTTATGCTGGAATGGGCCTCCCATAAAAACTTGTCTCTACATTATTATTCGATTTGGGTGGACTAGTCCTCTATCCGCGTTTTCTTGAGTGTGCGTGGTAGACTTGTAGACTTGTAGACTTGTAGATCTTTTTGATCAAGGCCACCATGTTTTTTTTAAAAAAAATTGAATTACAAACCTTGAAATGGGGGTCTAGAGTTTTCTTAGAATTACAAGTGTTATCCAAACTACAGAGATAGCTTACCTGGAAGAAATGTCAGTTTCAGAATGTGCACTGTATGGTATACCATAGAGTCTAGGAGAAACAAAAGCCCCAGAGTGACACATTCCTGGTAGGCTCTCTCCCCTCCCCTCTCCAGACTTTGCCCTCCCCAGACACCACCCCCTAAACCTCCAAGAATTCTCCAAACGGGAGCTGACAGCCTTAAATATGATATTGCTGGTAAGCCATAAAATCCTGAGTTTTTAAACTAAGGCTGATAGGAAAACAATGGACATGTAAGTCAACACATAATGGCAAGACAAAGTGCAATCCCTGATTTTTATAGAGAGCCCCATGTTCAAAAAGTAAAAATGGATGCTTTATTTTTGGATCACCTTTGAAACCTGGAGCATAAAATGATTAATGCTGAGGAAATGGCAACATTGTTTCCCATGGCATTTGCTCAGATGGAAGAGATGTGCAGCTTTAAAAATGGAGGATTGCTCACCAAAAGATCTGGTCGAGATCTGCTGGTTGTCCCTGGCCCAAAATACATCCACTTCACCTCGGCCAGGTCCAGGGTTTTTTGTGCCCTGCCCCGCTGGCCTTGTGGAACATGCTCCCTTACTACCGTTCCACAGGACCTGTAAAACGGAGCTGTTCTGACAGGTCTTCAATTGAAACAGTGGGCATCCAATAAAAACTGGCCTCCCTTGCCGAAGTTGAAGTTTACCACCTCTAGGCAACCCAGATTAAGAAGATCTCAGAGACACAATGGCATAGGGTTTCCAGCCTCCAGGTGGGGCCTGGGGATCTCCTGCTCTTACAACTGATCTCCTGCTGACAGAGATCAGTTCCCCTGGAGAAAATGGCTGCTTTGAAGGGCGGACTCTGCGGCATCATACCCTGCTGAGATCCCTCCCCTACCCAAACCCCAGGTATTTTCCAACCCTGACCTGGCAGCCCTATAATGGCGCCAGCTTGGAAACTATGTACAGAGATAAATAGTATGCCCTGTTTTAATCCATGTAATTTTAAACTGTTTTCAAGTATTCTGTAATATTGTATTTATGTGTTTAGAACTTACTTGTTATCTGCCCTGAGTCCATTTGTGGGGAGGGCAGAATATAAGTTGCGGTGGCGCAAGGCGTTAAAGCCTACAAGGTTATCTAACCGAACAGCCAACGGCTGTTCGAGTCTCACCGCAGCCGGGGTGAGCTCCCGGCCCATTGTCCCAGCTCCCGCCCACCCAGCGGTTCGAAAGCCCGTACGGGCAAGTAGATAAATGGGTACCTGCTCCTTACGAGCAGGGGGCACCCTTCCCTCCCTCCCTTGGGATCGGTGTTAGCAGTGGCTGAAGCAGTGGTGATGGGCTGGCGAAGATGGCGGCAGCAACAGCAGCGAATGATGAGCAGCGAGCACGAGCACAAAGACTGGTCCCGGAGAGGCGTGGCGGCACAGCGAGGCTGGAGCCGATTGGACGAGAAGCCGAGTTCTGCAATCACGCGCTGAGGGGCCATTTCCGGAAGAAAGTCGCTATCGTGAGATCTGTGCCGCGGCATCGAGATGTCTTTGCCCAAAGAGAGAGAGACTCTACCACTGAAGCCAATAGATCCTGCTGTCGGGTGTCGTGTTAGGCATACACCTCCCCTTATCACTGTGCCCCTAGTATAGATCAAAAAGCTATGTACTCTGTAAACCACTCTGAGCTGTACGGAGAGAGCGGTATATAAATCGCAAATGTAATGTAATGTAATAATTAAATAAAATAAAGGATGACCTTTTTTGGCAAGGAGAAGGATTGATTATTGCCAACTGTTTATTTAACCGTTATGTAGCCATCTATATTATGGATGTGCCTTTATGACCCACTTTAGTTTCTTTCTGCCATCATTCTGAGATTCTCCCCCCTGCCCCATTTCACTCATTTTGGTTACTGGTGTTCTGATCTGTTTGTTTCTTTTATGTCATTGCTGAACCATTTTATGCCACTTATATGCAATGCGCCGTTTATGTGCAATTGATGCAAAAAAATAATGTTAGAATTTTCATACACTGAATGCAAAAATATCTGGCACCAGGAAACAGAAAATGGCACTAAAAGAACGGCAAATTCACAAATACATACTTGTAATATTTGCTAGCATTTTCCAGTAGTAATACGTATGTCTCCTTTTGTGCACTGCATGAAGAAACAAACGGCTTTTCAGCCAGTAGCCAGTTCTTGCTTCCTCCAAAAGAATACAGGAAGAGCTGGTCCCAAAAGGACAATCTGGAACGACGTGTTACGAGATTTGTTCACGCAGGTGTTTTCCAGGCTGCAGCCACCTTCCGGGTTTTTGGCAGTGTTGTGGTAGTTCTGATGATTGTGCTATGGTGCAGTCATTGCACACATGATGTACATGTTTGTTTCATTTTTCCCCCGTCAATGTTCCATCTGTTCACATTCATATTGTGGATTGGTTTTTTCCTTTCCCCCCCAGGGTGGGTTTTTTGTGTGTGCATGTGCTGAAGCATTGCAGCCCTTCAGCAGCCTCAAGTGGGCTGAGAAATCCCCTTAGGAGTACACCCCCTGGCCACCACTCCAAACCTGAGAGTCGTACCTGATATACGTGTCTCACCTCTTATTGGTTGCCACTTTTCTCTCGTTTGAGCAGTCTCTCTCATTGGCTCCCCCCCCCCAATTTTTTTTTACCTGACGTGCATCATGTACACAGATCACAACAGCTTGTTTCCTTCAACTGCATGTTTTTAGGCTAGTGACACACACTGCAGAATGTATGTGGAAATGGTACCCAGGGACATGCTAGAATTTGCTCTAGAGTGTGAATGCAGGAATAAGAAAGACAGTGATTGGCTGCTGGTATTGGACCTCCCAAATGGACTGACCATTTGTTTCAGTGCCAGCACCCTCCAGCACTGAAATGTTAAAATGCTGGCATGCACATTTTTTTTTTTTTAAAAAAATGCTTGCCACCCAAAACCTGCCCTTTTGGGGCGGGTTGGGGGAGCAATCCATGAGGCAGGGAAAAAAATGTTCAGATTCCGAGCAAGAGGCTATCTTGCAAATTCATTCCACAATGGGGGGGGGGAGTACAGGGTGGGAAAAAACTAGTTTAGGGGAGAATGGGGAAAAAAACAAGAGAAAACTGGGACAGCGGGGGGATGTAAACGGAATCGTCTGGACAGAAGGGAAAAAAACATGGTAACACAGGGGAATGAAAATGGAACGTTAGGGTAATCTGGAAAATGCCACAGCCTTCGGTTCCTTAATGAATCTTCCAAACAGATACTGTAAATATCTATTTATGTGGTAAATAGATGGTCAGATAGAGCTAGATACCATTTGAACAAGAATGGCATTCCCCCCCCCCCGCCGGCATACTTTAAATTAGGCATCCTTTGTGGTGTTCAAGTGAGTGTAGCACAGATTGGGGGGGGGGATTACAGCCCTCAGCAATGAGTAAAAGGGGAAGGAGTTGGCAAATGCAGTGGCTAGGGAATTGAGGGAAATTGCCACCCAGCCTTGCTACTTGCTGAGTGACTCCGCCAGCTATTCTGTCTGCCTGCTCTACCTCACAGGGTCAGTGTGAGGACAAAATGGAGAGGAGGAAGAAGAGCTTTGCATGTCATCCCAGATAAAAAAAAATGTGAGGAAGATAAAGAGGGGCTGTGAAATATTGAAGGGTACATCACACACTTCTCCCGCCCTAGGGCATGTCTAGCTATCTGGAAAAATAATGGTCAACTTTCTGTCTGTGATTCTGGACATCCAGCAGCTTGAAATGCATACTGTGACATTTGTATTATGATATATTTATATGACAGGGAGCAATAGTTGATGAAAGTTTTATGTTTGCTACTGCCCCTTTAAGAGATAACCAGGTGGCATTCTGGGAAAGGAGATGGCAGTTAGCAGACTTCAGTAGCGAAGTGTGGTAGTTCATGTTTGGCGTGCTCTTTAAAAATATTTATTTATTTATATATTCGATTTGTACCCTGTCCTCCCTGCGAGCAGACTCAGAGCGGCTAGTCTACATTTATAGACTAAAATAAAGGTCTATTTATACTAAAATAAAGTCCTAAAATAAAAATAGAGGTCTACATTTACTACATTTCCTGCCTTCCCCCCGATTGGAGAGTAACATATACTACACGTCTCTCCCCCATGGGAACCCAAAGCAGCATATATCACCTTCCTTTCCTCCTTAGTATCTTCACAACAACAACCCAGTGAGGTTAATAATAATAAATTATTGTATGGCATTGTGTGTAGTATAGTCAGGAGATCCTAAGATTGTCTGGCAGCCTGCAGTTCTAGCTCTTTTAGCATTATTCACCACTAAGTGGTGAGTTAGACTTGTTTTTTGGGCTGAGTGAGCTCTGAAAGAGCTGTGACTGACCCAAGGTCCTCCAGCGGGCTTCATGTGGAAGAATCTGTGAGGTAGATTAGGCTGAAAGGTCACCCAGGACATGTCCATGGCAGGGTGGGTATTTGAACATGAGTTTCCTAGATACTAGTTGAGCAATAACCACTGCACCGTGCTGGCTCACATTAGCCACCGTAGCATCTGTATTGGAATGAGCACACGAATCTGCCTTGTACTGAATCAGACCCTTGGTCCATCAAAGTCAGTAGTGTCTACTCACACTGGCAGCAACTCTCCAGGGCCTTGGGCAGAGAGGTCTTTCGCATCACCTGCTGCCTGGTCCTTTTAACTGGAGATGCTGGGGATTGAACCTAGGACCTTCGGTATGCCAAGCAGATCGTCTGCCACTGAGCCATGGCCCCTCCCCTGCCAGTTAATTGTACCTTTGCTACTTAGCTGTAGTGCTCGTTGTGTTGATTTAGTGAGGTCCTGGGGCTGGTAAAAAATAACTTCCCCCGGTGAACAGGCAATACATACAATGGAAATTCATACATTGGGGTCTTATTTACTGCTTAATCACTCATTAGAGTGAACAGTTTTCCTGGAGTACAGTCTGCAGGCTCTTCTCCCCAACTTTCTGTGAATCCCAGCCGCCTGCAAATTCATTAATTTCTGTTTTAAAACTATATTGTCCATATCCCTTTTTTTACAGCTCCGATCTCTTTCTCTGGAGCATTACCATTAACACCCCGGGTCACAGTTGCCTGAAAAACGTCGCCTTCTATCATCAGTAATACCTTGCAGCTGACTCATTTTCATAACCTGCTCCAAGGTGGGAAGCCGAAGACGACGGCCACGGGTTACTAAATATCGGATTTATAAAACAGACGGAGAAATATGCCAGCCTTTAAAAGGAGCCATTTCCCATCTCTTTTTCCACCTTCTTCCTTTCCCCCCCTTCTTTGCCGGATGTGGCGTAGGCAGGCCTGTGTTGCTGCCTGTGTTACAGGCAATTAGAAAGATCACTGTTGTCAGTGTATTTCACGTATTTCTCATATTTTGCTTCCTTGCAGTGCTGAATAAATTAATCCTATTAATACATAATTAAGTTTTCAGCCAAGATGGGGGGGGGGAGAGAGAGAGAGAGAGAGAGAGAGAGAAATCTAATGCTGGACTGGTTTGCCATTCTTTAGCCACTTTCCTTCGAATCATGTGATCTGTGTCTTTTCCATGTGACCAGGCAAATGGGCGGTGCTCTGTTCGGGGAGAGTTGGAAAGGGACCCCCACGGTGCCCTTCTAAGCTGAGATGACACCCTGAGACTCCCGCTGACTCCAGTGGGCTTAGGAGGGTGTAAACTCTGCCCAGGACAGCCCCTGTAAAATGTGCAGATTAATTTTATTCTTTAACCTTCCTAATGTGTCTGCTTGCTTGCATCGCATCGCAGACAGCAGATCATCGCTTGATTTATAGTACTGACCGCCGCCTGCATCTCTCAGGCTAATGACACATACACTAAAGTCATTGATTTGTATGAATAGCCTCCGCTCTCCATTTATCACAATTTAATGTAAGAGTTTGCAATGCATAAAAAAAAAAAATTTCACATGGGAAGCCTGGACCCACAGGCCTGACCGCTTAGCAGTTATGAATCATTTGCTACCTTGTAATATATAGACTGTTCTTTTCCTGAAAATGCCCCTTAAGGTCATACTTCTTTACTGAACATCTCAACAATTAAAAAAACCCCAAAGTAGCTGCTTTGAGACAAAGCACAGATGGAAGGCAGCCGGAGGTGGGAAACCTTTCTTCGCTCCCTTAAAGGTACTGCAGCGAGCCAAAACCATCCCCCTGGCGTACGTAGAGGTGACTCGGATGACTTCCGATCGGTCTTCCCGGCGTGTAGGAGTTGTAATTTTGGCCCATAAACTTTATTGATTTGCCTTTGAACTCGGCGGCACGCTAATAAGGACACCGGGCAAACTCCGAGAAGAAGTGGGAAGTCTCTTAGGAGTTGGCCAACTCTCTTTCTCTGCAGATCATCTTTTCAAAACTAGCACCGCACTCCATAGTTCTACACAAAATCGCAGGGGTCACTGTCTGCTAAAAACACGGGGATGGCACGACTGTTTCCTATCAGCACGGCAGCCAAAACATTCACAGAGTCAGATGTTCAGATAAATGGAGAGATTGTATGGGCTTTGGCTGGGGGATTATGGGCATAGGAATGTTTTCCTCTGTTTCTCGTTTTTTTCATATATTGTGATTCTGAGCCCTTCCTTCATGCTTCCCTACTGGGACTGCTGATTGGTTTGCTTATGTACTGTCTTTACTCCATTCGTATTTGACTTTAGACACACAAAAACGGCATCAGGGTTAACAACAACAGTTCTATCACATTTTTTAAAATCATAGTCTGGGGGGGGGAAAACACACCATGATTGCATTTTTGTCCTGAGCAGGAAGAAGCAGTCCAGAGCTTGGTCAGGCCAGCCTGATCTGGTCAGTTTTCAGAAGCTAAGCAGAGTCAGCCCTGGTTAGCATTTGGATGGGAGACCACCAAGGAAATCCAGGGTCATGATGCAGAAGCAGGCAATGGCCAACCACTGCTGAATATCTCTTGCCTTGGAAACCCTCTGGGGTTGCCGTCAGTTGACTATGACTTTCCATCACCAGGGAGAAGCCACATCAGAAACTGGGATTTTTGAATCAAAGCAGTGTGTGCGAGACATTTGGTAACATCCTTATAAGAGATGTGGATACGACGACAGCTAGAAAATTTAGATAAGTGTTATGTCCTCAGACAGGAAATAGCATCAGCCAGAAGCAGCCTAGCTTCAGTCCAGAAAACAATAGGGACTAGGCTCCTGAATTCCCAGTAAGGAGCCAATGGGAACCTTGGCGGGAAATTCAAACCCGCCAATACAGTACAGGGGCGTTCCCCCCCGTATTGTATATAGTTGGCCACCTGTCCGTTGTTTGTTGTTCTTATGTAAAGTACCAATAAATGTATCTTCACTTATGTCATGGTTCAAGTCCTGATGCCTGGAAACCAGTACTTTACAATAAGTGTGCATGTTGGACTGGCGTTCAGGAAATGGGGGGTGAGATTTTGGGGGTATTTCCTTGAAGCATGTTATCAAAGAAACATTGAGAGTTACCTACAGAAACTTGTGCCACCCACCCCCTCATCTCTGGTCACCAGAATAGTAACCAGTTCTTAGAGGTGTTTCACTTGGCCCTTTAGAATTCAGTAGGAGGCACTAAGAACCAAAACAGCCCATGTCTGAACAGCCTTGTTCCTTTGTTTACATAAGGTCAATCTGAATTCCATTCTTTAGTCCTGCTTGTTTTGATTTTGCTGATTCCTTGTGGAATCGAACCTCTGGTTCTTATTTTGGCACCTTTTGTGCCAGAACGCTTGTGTGTGCATATTAAATGCCACCAAATTGCTCCCGACTTCTGGAGACCCAATGAATTAATGGCCTCCAGAACATTCTATTGTTGACAGCCTTGCTCAGGTCTTGCAAACCGAAAGCCATGGCTTCTGTGATGGAGTCGATCCATCAGACATGGGGTCTTCCTCTTTTCCTGCTGTCTTCAACTTTTCCTAGCGTTATTGTCTTTTCCAGGGACTCTTGTCTTCTCACGATATGACCAAAGTATGATAGCCTCAGTTTAGGTATTTTCAGGGCTCTTCTTGTAGCAGGAACTCCTTTGCATATTAGGCGACACACCCCTAATGTAGCTAATCCTCCAAGAGCTTACAGAGCTCTTCTTACAGGGGCTACTGTAAGCTCTTGGAGGATTGGCTACATTAGGGGTGTGTCACCTAATATGCAAAGGTGTTCCTGCCACAAAAAGACCCCTGGTTAGCTTCTAGGGAGAGTTCATTTTTTCCTGTGAAATGTACAAATTTTCCAACATTATTGGTGTGTCAATAATTCACCATTATATGTCATACATAATATATATGAGCAGCATTAAAAAAATCACTTAATTATCATGCAATGTGTATACAATAAAAACAGACTTATGAAACCAGCATCAACAAATGGAAAAACTAGATCTGTTGATGAAGATATAAACCAAAATAGAAAGTAATCAGGACAGTCACTCATTCACTCTTCCCTACCAGTGATGGACAGCTGCTCTTTGTGTTACATTTTGAAAGAAGCAGGGGCATATGCTTGGGGTTTTTTTCCCCTTCTCCCCCCACCCCAGTTAAGCATTGTTCTGTATTTTTTATTTGCATTTTGATATACATAATGAGGGGGGGGACAAGCAAAGTGATAACAGCCGTGCCATGACCTCAGAAATATCAATTCATAATTGCTATGGTGCGAATATTTAGCGAGACAGAGGAAATTAAAAACTGTAGTTGCAAAGAACCAGTCTTTAGACGCTGTAATAACAAACATCTGTAATACAAATGCAGCCCCTTGTCTGAAATGAAGTACAGATGTAACCCAAGAAGGACTAGTACATGCACTGAGTTCTGGGACACTCTGGTTTGTGTCTCTGGCATTTTGTAGGTCACATGCTCCCTTTGGAGCTAGTTGTAATAATCATTTTATTTTACAATTACACATACTTTGGAGCTAGACGCTATGGAACACACGCAGCTGGCTGCTGAAAGCCACAGGCTTGCGTCATCTCCATTGCTTTCTGTCCTGGTAATACTACAAAATGTGTAATGTGAAGCGTCAACACTTTCATAAGAGACTGCAGGTGAAGTTGAATGGAGTGGAACTAGGAACATAAAGGGGTCAATGGGAAAGCACCTGCTTAGTATGCAGACAGTCCCAGATTTGGTCCTTAGTATCTCCAGGTAAAGGACCTCAGGTAGGTGGTGCTGGGAATGACCTTTCTGTGCCTGAGACTCTGGATTGCCACTGCCAGTTAGAGTAGACACCAATGAGCTAAGTGGACCAATGGTGTGGCACCGTATAAGGCAGCTTCCTATAACACCACACCTTATGTTTTGCATAGATATTTCAGAAGAGACACAGGGCTACTGTTTTCAGTGGTATCCCTGAAACTTGCTGACTTGGATGCAGGAATGGCTCACGAGAATGTACTATCTATCCTCAGTCTATACTTCACCGTGCAGCAGGAATAAAACATAGAATTTAGAGTCCTTGAGTCTGCACACGAGATATTTTGTTGTGAACTGGATCTACTTCACCCTTCCCCCATTACATGGTCTACAGCTAATACCAATACTGTTACTCCAGTCCAAACCAATGCACAGATGCTTTCCTGGACTGTGTCACTTTAGACTTCTGGTAGGAAATCACACTTTTTGAATACTACATTAAAAAAAAATCCCCACACAGATGGAAAATTAGTCCTCCTCAGAAGGAGAGCCAGGCTCTAACTTCTCTTGCACATGTGCAAGTTTTTGTTCTTCATCCTCTGCTTCAGGGCAGAAATTAGTGGGAGGCTGCACCTCACATTTTATTGGTGGATTTCATGGCAAGTGTTATGTATTGTGTTATATGGATAGCCTGAATTATAGAATGAGCCTGAGCTTCATAGACTCTCAGTATCCTAAAATCAACAGTTTGATTGGCTGCGTTGTGCAATGGACCAATCAGGGAAGACTATGACTTTCGGTGGGAGAAAACCTTATTGGTCCTAAGCACTCACTCATGATTGGACCTTACTGTTCTAGGGGTGTGGTTTAGCCAGTTCCAAACTGTACATAAGTTCGGTGCATTCTGTGTTCTGTTCTAATAAACTGAAATCACTGATTAAAGAAAGAGCTATCTGATCTTGAGTTATAACAGCAAGGATCAAATTTTCAGGCTGCATTCTGCTTAGATATGTGACACTTCTGGGAATTTTTAAGGCACAGGGAAAATCCTGTTTATGGCTGATTTCCCACATGCGCTGCTCTGCGCTCACTCTTCCCTTTGCCCTGATGGTACATGTCAATTTCACACTAAGTGCTATGCAGCTGCATTTTGCCCCGCAGCTTCGCACAATTTTCCCTGCATCTATTCAATCCTATTTTTTGAGGATTGAGTAGACGCGGGGAAAATCAAGCTAAGCTGAGTGGCAAAATGTGGCTGCGCAGCACTTAGTGTAAAATTGACATGTACCATTGGGGCAAAAGGGAAGAGCGAGTGTGGAGCAGCGCTTATGGGAAATTGGCCTTTGCTTTTTCCAGAAAAAAATGGAAATTTTGGTAAAAACGGAAATATATGCAATATGTACTTTCCTATTAAACCCAAACTTCTTTAACTGATTTAACAACATAAACTGCATTATTTATAACTTTGTCAGCATATAAAATCTTACAATGTAGCATATTTACAGAAATTAAAAGTATGAATGGCTTCATTTTCTATGAGAACAACTGCAAGTATAGCCAATGCTTGAGAAAGAGTTCCAAACCGTTGCACCCTAGGCTACCAGAGCACTTGCATCTTCATTTTTTTTCCATTTGAGGGACAGGAAAAAAATAAATGCTGAAGGTAGAAAACAAACAAAACGAAGTACTTTTTGGACAGAAACTCTCACACAGAGTTACGAGAGGTAGGACTGCTAGCATCTTTGGATATTAAACTAAACTTTAAAATGCTGAAAATACTAAACTCTTTAATAATGTATTGTCATTAAACGAACATATTCTAGCATCTTGATTGTCAAAATTATTTACATTTAAACTAAAAATCTTGTATATCTTGACCGCGTAAGAGTTCCCCCCTGCTCCCCAAAACTTCCTAGTTTCTCCACTGGAGAAATTGAGGAAGTCCTCAGACTTCTTCATTTTGTGCATCTGGAATAAATTAAATACTTTGTAAGACACAGTTTTTCAAAATGAAAAAGAAAATATTTCACAGGAGTTTTTTTTCCCCCGGTGCCACCCCAAACCACCCAATTTTCTACTGGAAAATACTGGGAAAGTCAGTAGGCTTTTTCATGCTGCATATTTTGAATGTGGGGAAAAAATGCCTTAAGAAGAATCTTATGCATTCTAAAAGAGAAAATATTTCTTAGGAGTTTCTTTTCAGTGTTTCTCCAAATGGGGGAAATGACCTTGGGGGGGGGAGGCTAACTCTCCCACAAAAAATGTTTTTTTCTTCTTCTGAATCCCCCTCCCCCATTTTTCTAGAACCAGTTCACATGTCACAAATACTGGGGGACTTCACTTTCCATTATATGTAAGTGTAACGAAAAAGCAAATTATACCATTCTGATGGAGGACAATCTATACTGAGGATGCATTCTGATTCCTTCACAAAAGGCCTCGAAAGTATACTTTTCGGTAATACGTGAAACAGCCTGTAGAAGTGTATAGTACTCAGATGTGTAAGTTTCCAAAATGGGGTATACCTGAACAAGTTGTGACCAGAGAAAATAGCTGTATCTTTAAGATTTGTTAGGGGAGGGGCCGTGGCTCAGTGGAGGACCATCTGCTTGGCATGCAGAAGGTCCTGGGTTCAATACCTGGCATCTCTGGTTAAAGGATCTGGCAGTAGATGATGTGAAAGACCTCGGCATGAGTCCCTGGAGACCCATTACCAATCTGACAATACTGACCTTGATGGACCAAGGGTCTGATTCAGTATAAGGCAGTTTCATGTATTCATGTTGGTCTAGAAGTCTTGATTCTTACTTGGGGGGGGGGTCAGAGGTCTTGAGAGAGAATATTACGTGGGGACAGTGGAACTGTGACTGATTCCCCACAAGCAGTTGTGCCGCCGTCACTCTTCTGTTTCCCCCAGTCATGTTGGTCAATTTCACACTATCGCTGTGCAGCCGCATTTTGACCCGCAGCTCCACCCAATTTCCCCCGCATCTTCTCGAGCTTTGTTTTTTGAGATCGAGACGACATGGGGGAAATCGGGGGCAGCTGTGGGTCAAAATGTGGTCACGCAGTGTAGTGTGAAATTGCCCAATGCAAGTGGGAGCAACAGAAGAGAGAGGGCAGCACAGCTGCTTGTGGGGAATCAGTCTGTGCTTTCTTGACCACAGTGTAGTGACAGTAGTGGCTTTAAGAGCGGCTTTAAAAAGATTTGGATCAATTTCATGGGTGGCTTTAAAAATTGCATGCACATATGTATTGGGGAAAAACCCACCCATGGCTCAATGGCTATTTGTTAGCCATAGTAGCTAAAAGGAACCCCCATGCACTTTGGCTACAGCACACTACGAACAACAGGGGAAGGCCTATAATTTCATACACTCCTTGTGGGTACCTAGAGGCACCTGCCTGGCCACCTCTGGCAGCAGAGAGCCAGTTCTCATAGCCTCTTGCTCAGATACAGCAAAGCAACACTGATTCTTCCCCCCACCCCACCCCATACTGGCAGCGAGACTCTTTATTTGTTACACAACCATGTAACGTATTAAAATGTTTGTCAGTATACCAGCGGCAGGCAAGGAACTAAGTTAGGGAATGCGCGACGCCGAGAGTGGATTCTGCGCTACTACTGAGGACGCACTAACTTATGCACTGACATTTATGCATATTTTATGCACCTGTTTACTCTGCCATTCACCGGGGAAAGTATGGCTGCCGCACATTAGCAGCTGCCACGTCACATGGCATCACTCTAACCTCCTCGCAAACATCTCAAGCGGAGTCTCGCTCAAAGGGAACCTATCACGAACCAGAGGCATCTCATTTGCATACATCAATATGTAAGTTGGGATCCTTCCCACCCACCCCCGACTCCTCATGCGTTCTTAGAAACAGAACCGCCTAAAGCTAAGTGTGAAGATAAATGTTTAAAAACAAAAGGTAGGCTTGATATTTCATGTTACTTCACAAGCGAATTTGGAGTATCGCGCCTCAAAGTAAACAGGAGACCTGGGGTGAAAAAAACTGCATAAGGAATCATGCTCTTTTATCTCTCTTGCTTCTTGGGTCTGCGCAGAATGAGAGAACAGTCAGTGTTTATCGAGGAAGCGCATGCATGGTTCATATTTTTCCCCCCCCTCAGGGTAGCAAACAGCAAAATACCATGTAATGTAGACATCAGAGTAGGCTTGGGGCTTCCCGTGCCCCTTTCCAATTGCTTATTTATTTTTATTTATATATCCCTTTTCACTCCAGTGGGGACTACGGTTGCCAGGTATCCCCAGCCACCAGTGGGGGATGGAGGCTAGGGTGGCCAGATACAGGCTGGGAAACTTTTGGAGATCTGGGGACGGAGCCTGGGGAGGACAGGGAACTCAGTGGAGCACCGTGTCATAGAGCTAGGGTTGCCAGCTCCCAAGTCTAGGTGGGGTTTCCCCCACTTCTGGGGGCTCCAATCTGCTGCTGCCCAGCTGGCCAGGAGGGGGGGAAGCCCCACCTTCCAAGCCCCACCCCCAAGACTGGCCACCTCTCTCCCTCCCCTCCTGCAGAGATTTAAAGATCTTCAGCCAATTGGCGGGGAGCACGTGGCATGCCAGTCAGCTGGAGGGCCCTTTAAATCTTTCAGCACTCCAAAGCATCCACTTTCTCCAAGGAAACTGATCTCTGTGGCCTGGAAATGAGTTGTAATTCTGGGGGAGACCCAGGTCCCATCTGGAGGCTGATGTCCCTGGTGGGGAATCTATAAAATTTGCATTTTAATGTCATGGGCAACAACGACAGCACTGAGTCCCCTCCTGAGTTGGCACTGCAGCCAGAGGTGCTAGCATTGCCAGAGCCAGCCCTTCTGACTCCTCAGGAGTTAACAGCTTGCTGCCACCAGAGCAGGAGCCTGAAAACCCCACACCTGGCTCTGCAGCAGCCGATGAGGTACAGGTGTAACTGGGGAGCCTGCCTGACTCACCTCCGCGTGTGGTTCGACAGAGATTTAGCTACCTGCTGCCGAGATGCAGATTGGCAGGGAAGGTGAGCGCTGAGTTCTGAGTACTAGCAGGAGTGGCACCACTGCCATGGGAAGCCCTGCCGGAGGCCTATATAACTCCCACTCGGGATTGGGCTCTTGTGGAAGCAATGAGTGACCTCTGTGCATGCCTTGCATCCACCTTTGGCTCCTGTCCTTGGACAGCCATTCTGGCTCGGATTCCTGGCTTCCTGACCCCTGATTTGGATTACCCCTTTTTCGGACTCACGATTTGACTCTTGCTCTGACTCTCCTGGCAACAACCTCGGACCGGACTTGTGTTCTGCTTCTCAGCTGAAGCCCAGTCCATGACACTTAACCACATTAAGGCACTACACTTACTCAACAAATGCAGAGGCACCTGTAGTTCCCAGACTCTCAACAGCTGGAAATGAACATATGATGTCCAACACAGGAGAAAAGAGGAGTATGCTTGGATGGAGCATGCCTTTCTGTTCAGTCATGTGGCAGAGAATGGAAGGAAAGCAGTGGGACACTAGAACCGGGAAGCCACATTGGGGCCAGTAAGTCAGGGATGACATCGTCCAAGCAAGTCCAAACTGTTAGCAACTCAGCTTTATAAGGTTTCCAGCTCTATCCAGAGACAGGAGCAAGAGCCAGGACTAGGGTCGCCATCCTTCCAAGTAGGACCTGGAGACCTCCTGGAATCGCAACTGATCTCCAGTACAAGAGATCCATTCCTCCGGAGAAAATGGCTGCATTGGAGGGTGGAATCTATGGCATTAGACCCTGCCCTGGTCCTTCCCCTCCCCATACCCCACCATCTCCAGGCTGTACCCCAGGGTTGCTAAATCTAGGTTGGGAAATTCCTAGAGATTTGGAGGTGGAGCCTGGGGAGGCATGATTTGGGGAGGGAAGGCACTTTCAGGCAGTGTACCCTCTAAGATGAGTTAGTGTGAGCCAGCTCACAGTTTTTAGCTCATACACTTTTTCCTCAGCTCAGGAAGGATGACTCAAGAGCAAACTAATTTATGCAGTAGCCAAATGGCTTGCTCCCAACTTAAATGTCAGTAGCTCACAAAGTAGAATTTTTGCTCAAAAGACTCCACTGCTTAGAGGGATCATTGCTTCCGGGAGAGGATAGAGCCATAGAATCCATCCTCCAAAGCAGCCATTTCTTCCAGGGAAACTGATCTCTGGAATCTGGAGATCAGTTGTATTTCCAGGAGATCTCTAGGCCCTATTGGGAGGTTGGCAACCCAAGCCAGAATACTCAGCAGATTCCTCTTCCAACTGACCAGACACAGCATAATATTGCCCAGACCAGTTGTCCCCAACCTTGCTGGACTTGTGGTAACTATGGGAAATTTTGAAAACAGAAGTAGTCACCATTGCAAAATGTTTCCTGGAGGAGGGGAAAGCTGACCACAAAATGGCTACTATGGGAAGGAGCCAATACTGAGAGGCTCCAAGCCAAGAGTCATTCTATCCAGGGACTCATTTGTTTCTTTATGGGTGCTTTCTTCAGAAGTAAAGGTGATACCTCTTGAGCTCTTCTGAAACACCTCCTGCTCTAACAAGGTGAAGGAAAGCTGGGATTGGTACTTTGCTTTGGGGAAGAGATGCTTCAGGGGAGAAGGATGCAGACACTGGGGAACACAGCAGCTGTGCCATAGAATCATAGAGTTGGAAGGGACCTCCAGGGTCATCTAGTCTAAACCCCTGCTCTGTGCAGGAAATTCACAAATACTGCCCCCCGTGACCCCTGTTCCATGCCCAGAAGATGACAAAAATACCCTCCAGGATCCCTGGGCAAACTGGCCTGGAGAAAAACTGCTTTCTGACCCCAAAGTGGCGATCATCATTTCCCTAAGTGTTTAAGAAAGATGCAGCCTTTCCTGCCCTCCCTCTCATGATCTTCCATCCATGGGTACCACACTGGATATCACTAATCTGAACTGTTTCAAGTAATGGGGGAGATGTACCCTGGCTTTCTCTGCCCTACACTTGGAATGAATCTTTATCCCTAGGACTTTGGTTACATCCAATTAATCATTTAGTCCTCTGTAGCCATTTTCACCATATTCTATAAAAAGCAAGGGACTGAGAATCTATTCAGGTCAAACTTAAGGTCTGTTTATGGGGTTTCAGAGTACAGCCTACTCTCCAGGATGGACAACAAACACTGTACCTAGGATTACCAACTTCAATTTGGGAATTTCCTAGGGATCGAAGATAGTGCCTATGAAGGGTGAAGTTTGGGGAGGGGAGGAAACTCAGAAGGAGTGTGATGCCACAGAGTCCACACTTCAAAGCTGACATTTCTTCCAGAGGAACTGATCTATGTAGTCTGGAGACCACTTGGATTTCTGGGAGAGTGCTTGGCCCCATCTGGAGGTTGCCCCCTCCTAGCCACAGTCTTGTCCAATATAGCAACCATCCCACTCAGTTGACAGCCTCCAGGTGGTGGCTGGAGATCTCCTGGGATTGCAACTGCTCTCCAGGCAACAGAGATCACTTCACCTGGAGAAAATGGCTACTTCAGAAGGTGGATTCTATGGCATTCTATCCCACTGAAGTCCCTCCCCTTCCACACCCTGCCTTCTTCAGGCTCCACCCTGAAAATCTTCAGGAATTTCCCAACCCAGGCATGGCAACTCTACCAGTCAGCCTTAAGACGATAGGGTTTTTTGTGCAATGATTCTGGAGGGGGGAACTAGTAATCGCACAAAATGCGCATTGTTTGGAGAGAAGAGCAGGTTTCTCATCCTGGTGGTCTCCAGAGATCTCCAGCTGTCTACATTGTCTCTCTCAAGGAAGAGAAAATACCAGAGGGTTTCGAGTTGTGTTAATTGTTGGAGACATTGTAAAAACTATTTGCTTAGCAAAATGAATATTTTCTCTACGCTATTATTCCTTTGCGCGTGTGACTCTGTGTTTAAACTTTCTGTTCTTGGTTTCTTGCAGTACATTTCTTGGGTTTTTATTCCTCTGCTGGGTACTGAAAAGCTCTGGATTAGTGAGGTTTCATTTTACATTTTAAAGAAGTATGCCAGTCTCTTGGTACCAACTACTCGAAACAGTAATAAGGGATGTAAGTGGGGGTGGATCCTGTGGATTTGTTCTGAATGGTAGCACTTTCCTCTGGTGTAGAGAGACTCTCCTCACTGAACAATGAGTGTCTTGTGTCAGAGGAGGAAGACTCCTTACACTGGGGGAAAGCACCACCATTACGAGAACTGATCCACAGCCTCCAACCCATGGTTGTGTGCGAACAGTGAGTATAGATAACATAAGAACATAAGAGAAGCCAATGCTGGATCAGGCCAATGGCCCATCCAGTCCAACACTCTGTCACACAGTGGCCAAAAATACCAGGTGCCATCAGGAGGTCCAGCAGTGGGGCCAGGACACTAGAAGCCCTCCCACTGTTGTCCCCCGCCCCAAGCACCAAGAATAGAGTGCATCACTTGCCCCAGACCGAGAGCTCCTATCTATACCTTGTGGCTAATAGCCCTGATGTGGCTAATAGCCTCTGCTCCATATGTTTATCCAATTCCCTCTTGAAGCTGTCCATGCTTGTAGCCGCCATCACCTCCCGTGGCAGTGAATTCCATGTGTTAATCACTCTGGGTATAGCAGAAACTTGTCCAGCTATTGAAATTTCCAGTGGAGTCTTACCTCTGGTGCTTTTTGAGTGTAGCTGGGTTGGTCTGCAATAGAACAGCTAGATCTGAGTCCAGTAGCACCTTAGAGGACGACACACTTTTTGAAGGATAAGCTTTCAAAGGTTACAGCTCCCTTCATCAAATAAAAATTGGAATGGCGATCTCGGAGTCCTTATATCCCAGTCAGATGGTGAGAAGGGTGTTGCAAAGAAGGAGCTCAGGATGGTCTCTAAATTGCTACCGGACTTGGATCGGGCTGTGCCTCTGGTGCATTCATATCTTGAAGGGATGTGGGTAGCTACCGAAAGCAAGCGTTTCTCAGGGTTGCCGCTTCATTGGTGGGGCCGTGTTCCTGTATTCAGCTGGCACTTCTTTTGATGGGTTTTCAGTGCCTGATAAAGAAAAATTTTAATGTCTTCTTCTTTTTTATTTACCCAGGAGTAAGCTCTCTCAAATGTCCTTATAACAGAAAAAAAAGTTTTTCTTTAAGATATATTAGGTGAGATATTTCTTTAAAATATGGGACCTATGGTAGGTGGGGTGTTAATCTCTTAAATACAAAAAAAGTATGTATGCTCTGTCCCATCTGGGTTCAAAATGGGGAAAAGGATGCCCACAGTTCATTCCTAGTGTTCAGATAACACTGGATCCATTTCAGGGAAGACGGGAAGGAGAGGTGTTTTATACGGCCAACTAGTTGGTGCCATTTGAGATAATCATCTGAAAATCAATATTGACAATATGTAACCCTAAGCTGGATAGCTCAGGCAAGTATGATCTAGCCAGATCTTGAAAGCTAAGCAGGGCTGACCCTGGCAAATATTTGGATGGGAGACTTCCAGAGAATACCAGGGCCCAAGAGGCTGGAGCAGGCCATCTAGCCTCTGAACGCCCTCCATGCCCCCGTAGGAGTTGCCAAAGGTCACCATGACTTCCAGGCATGGGCACAAGCACTCACAAACACACATGTGCACACACAAATGCAAATATATCCCCCCCAAAATTTTGCCAATATGCTTGGGAGCAATTGGTGTGGTTGGCTGTCTGAAGTCTATTTGGATCAGAAGAAAACTGTTTTATTAGCTTGAGCGGGGATTCATTTCACCGTTTCCTGGTCCCAGTATTCTGCTTGGGGAAAAGAACCTGTTTAATTTTACCATGAAACTCAATACACAGGAAGGAGTTTCTGGATATTGTCTGTACCTGCCCTGGAGTATAGGATGTACCCTCCCCATTTCCTCCACCAAATCCACAGAGGCGGAATCCAGGCCACCAGAACTCACTTTCCCCCTAGATTTTAGCAACATCCCTCCTAAGGTGTTGAACCTTCAAAGCTGTTTTGCTGAATCCTTGTAATTATTAAGGAATATGTAATTTGTGTTTACATAAACCCTTAATGGATTCCTAGTGTATCATTAAGCATTGTCATAAAAATAATTTTCAGAGAAGAAGGGATTCAAAATGGCACAGTTTCTGTTTATTATTCACTGTGGTAATTTTTTTTAAAAAAATTCTTGTTAATATAATGCCATATTTGAGAGTTGCTATTAAAATAATGGTTTAAAAGTGGGTAAGATTTTGAATTTCTCATCCCTGCTGTTTCGAACTGAAAATCTTTATTTTAGTTTTGCGTTTTCATAATGTGAATTGTATCTGTGTTCTTTTTTCAGTGTAGTTAATACATTGGTATTCTATAGTATACAAAATATTACATATTGTATGTAAAAACCCATTATAAATGGGGTATATAAATTATACAACACACACACACACAATACAACTAATCTACAAAATTGCCATGAAAAGAACCAAACCAATGGAAAAAATAGAAAAAGAAACAAAATATGGAATCTTCACTCATGTCAATTTAAAAGTGCCAAATTTCTGGTAAGAACATGTGTCCTAATTTAACGTTTCCATGTTTATTAGACCATTGCCATAGATATTTCTAAAGGTTTCCCATTCCTATTTTGTCTTTAATTTATAATTGATATTAGGAAATACAGGGAGGGAAGGCAGCTTGGTATAGCCCAATTTTGTCCGACTTCAGTAGCTGAGCAGGGTTGATACTTGGATTGGAGACCACCAAGAAAGACTGCAGAGGAAGACAACAGCAACCACCTCTGCTTCTCACCTGCCTTCAAAACTCCTTGCTGGGGTTTCCATAAGTTGGTTGTGACTTGATGACCCTTATACAAGAAAGTCCGTCTTAGTGTGTCATTAACTTTCCATCTCCTTTTAAAGCTGTTAGTTGGCATACTAAGTGCTAGAAACCTGCAGTTTCCATAATCCAGTGAAAAGTCTGACAGGCCTGACCTGTTCATCAGCCACTGATAATGTGTGGTCATATGGAAGCAAATCTAATAAATAAGCAAATTGTGTGTCTTACATTTTTTGTAATTCCTGAGTCCTTCTCCTGTAATTTTGCCTAATGATACTATGAAGCAGAACCTCTCTGGTTTTGCAAACATTTTCCAGGGCTTTAGATAGTACAATCCTAAGCAGAGTTACATCCTTCTGAACCCACTGACTTCAGCTGATTTAGGAGAGTGCTACTCTGTTTAGGATTGCACTGTAATTTTGATGGATATTAACCAATGAGAACCTCAGCCCTTTATGAGATGTTTCATATCCCCCATCTGAAGGCTGATAATGTGTGAAAGTTCTTCGGGCATCTTACACAACACACAGTTCTTATTTCACTATCTGCAGTTATATTCGGTTAAGTACGATATGAACATCCTCTCAATTAACAGAGTACCTTTAGGGCTTTCCTTCGCCAATGCTTTGAGCCTGCTTGTCCATACTGTCATCAGCACCTAATCAACTAATGATGGCAGAAAATGAGGAAGGCCATTCCCAATAAATCCAACGGATAGTAATTTTTCTCTTTTAATGTCCTTCTCTCCCCCCCCCTTCTTCCTACGGCACACTGCAGTAAATTAATGTCATTGCGGTTATTACAGTAGCGCTGCCGTGGCAAGTATTCAAGTGACGATCCTCGAATATTTTACCTCAGCATTTATTTGTCCATAAAAATAAAATGGGATTTATCGCAGTCCTCTTTGGTTTTGAGGACTTACACGGACAGCAGTTGTGACAAGTTCTTATCTCCATGACAAGTATTAAAGGCCTGAATGCATAGTTCCCGATGTGTACACTCTACCCAAGGCTTGAGGCCTTCAACAATGATTCTTAATGCAGTAGTGATTAGCATCCATCTCTCACAAGAACAGAACAGAAAAAGAAGTCTTCTTTTAACATTTAAGGACGTGAGAAGAACTCTAGCTGAATGTGACTGAATATTCATTTAGTGTAACATCCTGTTTCCTGCCATATTTTGCACAGATGTGCCTTCCAGGTCACACTTTGGGGTGAATGTTCAGGACTCCTGTTTGTGAGCGCAGCAAGACAGCTGCAAAATTAGATTGCAGTTTCACAGTTAGAGTACATGTTACCATTTAAAGGGGGCTCCCCCCAAAACCATCAAGTTCTGAGTCTAAGATTACCAAATTGTGTCATTGGGCTAGCAGGATACTTCTTGGAAAGCCATGAAGACAAGAGTTATATTTCTGTACTCTCCCCCTTGCCGCCCAACTACCAGCATTCAAAGGTACATTGCATTTTTATTTATTTAATTTGATTTATAGCCCACCCTGTCCTGCAAGTAGGCTCAGGGTGGCTAATAATATATAGGTTAACAATCATAAAAGCATTAAACATAATAACTAAGACAAGTCCAAATTCCTCCGATTGTCCCCTTCATTTGTGTGCTTTTCTCTATCAGTTGAAAAATATGTTTTTCTTATTCTTTTGCCATTAACTTTTGATATTTTTTTATGATGGCTTATTCTGGTTTTAGCTGCTTGGATTAGTCTGAGGTGGGTGGCCGAGTTGGTCTGAAGCAATAGAACAAAGTTTGAGTCCAGTGGCACCTTTCAGACCAACAAAGTTTAAGTCTGGGGAGTATAAGCTTTTGTGCGCATGGAAGCTTATACCCAGAATTAAACTTTGTTGGTCTGAAAGGTGCCACTGGACTCAAACTTTGGATTAGTCTGGTTCGTCACAATGCTTAACTTGCTGCTTTCAAAGGGTCTGTGAATGCTGAGAGCTCTCACAAATTGGAAATAAGTCAGTGAACATTTCCAATTATATGGAAGGGGAAAGAAGCTACTTTTTTAGGGCTGCCATCTTATGTACATGTGTGGAAGCAATAGTTGCTACACCTTTCCACCTCCAACCCTGACAAGGCTGCCTGTGTGTGATTTATCAACTAGAGCTTCAGAATGCATTGGGCATATACAGTAGCCATAGCTCGATATGGACAGTGTTGCCTACCTCCAGATAAAGGCTAATTGTAAAGGTAAAGGTTTCCCTTGCTCAAAAGTTAGCTGAATCCGAATCTAGGGGGTGGTGCCCATCTCTGTTTCCAAGCCGAAGAGCCAGCACTGGCCAAAGACAGTTCCATGGTCATGTGGCCGGCATGACTCAAAACTGAGGTGCACAGAACGCTGTTACCTTCCCACCGAAGCGGTACCTATTTATCTACTTGCAATTTCTTGCTTTCAAACTGCTAGGTTGGCAGGATCTGAGGCAAGAGACGGGAGCTCACTTCATCACAGGGCACTCAGGTCTTGAACTGCCAAGCTACCGAACTTCCGGTCTGCAGCTCAGTGTCTTAACCTCTGAGCCACCTCGGCCCCTTGACCAAAGGCTAGTTCTCTACAAAAGTCACCTTGAGAGAGAATTCATTCACACGCACACATACATGAACACGCAGATGAATCTGCCTTATACTGAATCAGACTCTTTGTCCATCAAGGTCAGAATTGTCTACTCTGATTGGCAGAGGCTCCCCAGGGTCTCAGATAGAGGTCTTTCATGCCCCATAATGGTTGGTCTTTTTAGCCGGAGATGCTGGGGACTGGATTTGGGGCCTTCTGCACGCAAAGCGGAGGCTCTTCCACTGACCCACAGCCCCTCCCCATTCAGCCATATATGCTCTGACAGTTGAACAAAAGATATCTGCTGCTATCGAGATGTACCGAATTAGCTATAGGTTTCTGTGACAGTTGAAAGGAAAGATGACCATTGGAGGAAAAAAATATTATTGGAGCAAGCCATTTCCAGCATGGCCATTCAGTCAAATGAATAAAAGATTCCAAGTCATAAAATTAGACAGAGGATAGCAGTGGGCTCATTTTAAAAAATAAAATAAAATAAACAAACGTCTTGTGTGTGAAGGTTTCCAGCTTAAACGGATGAGCGGCAAAACGATCATTCACTGGTTAGAATTTGGACAGCGTCTTTAGGAACATTCATATCCCTCAACTCTCTGTAAATTTCAGCAGGTCATTAAAATTCTGAGCTCTGTAATTAGGCCTCTCCTGATAGATACAGAGGTAGTTCCTGTACATTAGCTGTGCACAAGTCTCTCCGGGAGAGTGCAAGGCCAGCCAGGCAGGGCTGCCCCTTTTGTGGTGTAGAGTTTTGTTCGTACCTCTGGTACGTTTGACCTCGTGGCTTTTTAGTCTTGGAGGCTATAGAAAGATGTCAGTGCTGTTGTTAGGGGCCTTTGAATACCCATCTGATCACCATTTGTCAGTTCACAGAAGCTGTACCGGCTACTCTTGAGGATCAAGCTAGATATATCCATGGGAGATTCATGAACCAATTAACTTCAAATAGCAGCTTCAGGGAGTATGGGTGTGTGTGTGATTTCAGATCAAGGAAGATAGAGGGAGGAGGGATTTTTTAATCCTTTCCCCCTCAGCCATTTTCATAATCTCAGTCCCCTCGCTCTAGGCCTAATACTTGCTCAGGCACGGCACTCTAACTGGAGGTGGGAGGGTGAATCAGCTGTTGCTTCCACATGGAGACCTTCCAAGAAGAAGGTGGGTCAGATCAGTCCACTGTTATCCATCTACCATAATCCAGACTATTATCATGTGTCGGCAGCACAAAACAGAAACTGGAAATGTGTGTGCAGCCAATAATTCAGTAGTCTGTTGAATGGGGTGTGTGTGTGCGTAGAATCTTTTATCTTAAAATGGAATGAAAACACTGAAATTATTTTTTACAGATTTCTATTGTTTACTGTTAACCGAGCAGGAATGAAAGATTAAAGGAGACCCCAAGATGATAATGAGTAGGTAGACTGGGCCCACCAATTCAATTATCTGGGTGCATTAGACCCTGGCCAGGATTCCACCATGATGTCCCCGTGGGGAAACAGAATTGCCAGCCTCCAAGTGGGGGGCGGAGATCTCTCGGAATGACAACTGATCTGTAGAATACATAGATTGCTTGTTCGTTTAAAACACTGATTCCATTTTCCTGGAGCAAATGGACTGTATGGCATTATACCCTGCCAAGGTAAGGACCCTCCCTAAACCCCACCCTCCCAGGCTCCACTCTCAGATCCCCAGGTATTTCTGAACCTGGAGTTAGCAACCCAATGGGGACAACATACTGGTATCCAATGCTCCCTCTAAACTGTGAAGTCTTATGAGCAAAAATTATCCTTTATGAGCTACTGGCCTTAAAGTGGTGAGCAAGCAGTTTGGCTGCTGCATAAATTGGTTTGCTCTGGAGCCATCCTTCCTGAGCTAAGGCAAAAATGTGTGAACTGGAGGCTAGAAAACTGTGAGCTAGCTCACACTGACTTGGTTTAGAGGGAACACTGCTGGGATCTGGATGGTGCCTGTTTGTTTTTCTTCTGGGTCAAAGTCTGGGTCTTCTGGGGAAAAGGATTTGGATCATAAAGAAGGCTCAGAGGGAAAGGGTTAACATCCCCTCCCCCTGTCGTGGCCCCAGTCTGAATCACCACCTGTCCTATGGCTCTTTCTTGGATTTCTAAAAAAGCGGTAAATCTGTTTGTCCCTCTTTGGTCATCACATTTAATCGGTAGGGTCGCCAACCTCCAGGTGTGTCCCAGAGATCTCCAGACTACAGAGATCAGTTCCCCAGGAGAAAATTGATGCTTTCGAGGATGAACTCTATGGCGTTAGGCCTTGCTGATGTCCCTTCCCTCCTCAGATGCTGTCTTCCCCAGGCTCTGTGGCCAAAAAAACAGAAATTTCCCAAGCTCAACTTGTCAACTGTAACCATGAGATAGTCTTCAGCAGAGCTATTTTTGGGCGGGAACGCAAAGGAACGGAGTTCTGGCTGGCTCCCATGTTGGCCATGCCCATCAGGAACTTATTAGCATATTAGGCCACACCCAACAGCAGAAACTTATTAGGATTGGCTACGTAAGGGGTGTGTGGCCTAACATGCAAAGGAGTTCCTGATCCAAAAAGAGCCCTGGGTTTTAACAACAAACAAGGTAAACAGAATAGGAAGCAAAAGGTGGGTGTGGCTGGATGACCACACTTCTGGTAACATGGGGGTGTGGCCTAATGTGCTAATGGGCTGTGCTGTCAGGGGTGTGGCCGAATATGCTAATAAGTTCCTGCTGGGCTTTTTCTACAACAAAAGCCCTGGTCTTCGGTGACTAGTTATAGTTGTGGTGGATATGGTGCTGATTAGGAAAGAACTGAATTTTCCTCTCTTAAGATCTCTGCATCAGTTACTGTTGGCTCAGTTCAAGGTGTTGGTTCTGCCTTTACAGCCCCTCTCAACCTGGGGCCCACACACCTGAAAAAACCCATCTGTGCAAGAGCTCTCTTCTGCTGGCTGCCTCCTGTTTGCAGTCCTTTCCCCTATCAGGGTGCGCTCAGCCATTACCCACATGAGATGCTTCTCAGTGGTGGTCTCCCGTGCTATGGAACAGCTTCCACGAACAAGTAAGGTGGCTTCCTTCCCATTGGTGAGCAGCCTGGTGCCCGTGGGCCTACATTGGGGACTCCTGGCACCTTTTGGGCAATGAATGAGGTTGTAGATGAAGTTTAGTTACAGTTAATTATGAAATTTTCTCTTTCCTGGGACTTTTAAAATACTTTTTTTTGTTCTACTAGGATATTTATTGTCTTAATGAATGTATTAATTAAGGTGTTCGTATTTTAGTGACTATGTAAAGAACACTGCTGAGCAAGGCAGGAAGGCACGCAACAGTGTGCATGTGTTTGTGTGTCCTCTGAAGCATACAGATAAATATTTGAGCAGTGACAGCGTTCTGAAGGAGCCAATAAGGACTCCTTAGATTCATTGATGATCCCCATACTATGGCTGACAAGCAGCATTATTGGGTATCTCAGAAACAACACCATTGCCTTGAAAACACTGTCCTATCTTTGAGTTCTTACTGACTGATCAAGAGGCAGGATGGGATATTTGTGCATGTAAAGCACTGTCAAGTTGCAACCAACTTATGGCAACCCCAGCAAGGGGCTTTCGAGGCAAGTGAGAAGCAGAGGTGGTTTGCCATTGCCTTCCTCTGCAAAGTCTTCCTTGGTGGCCCCCTTCCAAGTACCAACCCCAGCAAGGGGCTTTAAAGGCAAGTGAGAAGCAGAGGTGGTTTGCCATTGCCTTCCTCTGCAAAATCTTCCTTGGAGGTCCGCCTTCCAAGCACCAACCCCAGCAAGGGGCTTTCAAGGCAAGTACGAAACAGAGGTGGTTTGCCATTGCTTTTTCTCTGCAGAGCCTTCCTTGGTGGTCCCCCTTCCAAGTTCTGACCCTGCTTAGTTCCTGAGATCTGGTGTGATTGGGCTTTACCCATGCTGCCTTCCCTCCTCAGACATGATATATGGAGGTAATATTGACTGGAAAAGAGGTGGTCATTTTTGTGGGAGATCACTGAAAAGACCACTAAGGAGAAGACCACTATGGAGATGCTGGGTCTTAGAACTTTGTATGCAGAAAGTCTTAGATTCAGTCCCAAGTATCTCCAGTTAATAGAAGATCTGGTAGCAGGTGATATGAATGAGTTCAGCCTGTGAGCCTGGAGATTCGCCATCATTCTGACTAGACAAGACTGACCTAGATAGTTTGATTTGATGTCAGGCAACTCCATGTGTATCCAAAGATATACGTAAGACCAAGTGTGCCTCAACTTTTAATCCAAAGTGTCCCAAATAGTTAAAACCAGGGCTCTTTTTGTAGCAGGAACTCCTTTGCATATTAGGCAACACACCCCTAATGTAGCCAATCCTCCAAGAGCTTACAGTAGCCCCTGTAAGAAGAGCTCTGTAAGCTCTTGGGGGATTGGCTACATTAGGGGGTGTGTCGCCTAATATGCAAAGGCGTTCCTGCTACAAAAAGAGCCCTGGTTAAAATAATGCTGTTGTAAGAATGATGAGGGATAAAGATGTATGCCACTGGTCTTTTGTAGATATTCAAGAAAAATATTTCACCAAATAACAAAAAAGTACTTTACCGAAGAGCATTGAGGGATGGGGGGATTATCTATTTTTTAAAAAAATCTTTATTTCTTCAGCTGCTTTCAAGTATTTTATGATCTCATGTGCAGGCTGCTTACGGGTTCTTGTGCCTGTGATTTCTGCTTAGATATAACAAAACTATTGGATAATGAAGATAGAAAACCAGTTGGGAGGGAGGAGAACGATGAAACTAATTGCTTAGGATGGAATCAGTATGTAATTACTTGCATTTTCCCCACTAACTACTATATAAGCAATGCTTTTAACAAGGCCAATTGGTAGCTGGGAGACAGATTCTGCTTAGAGAAGGAGCTTCAATTTACTTATACAATGATAACTGAAAACTTTGGGGTTATTCCCCCCCACCCTTTCCTGCTGCGTCGCAGTCAATTTTCACTGAGCTCACATTCTGAATGTGTGATTAATCATATGAGTGCTGGCCTTGCCAATAAACACCCAAACCTTAAAACTCCTAACAACTTCCTCATTTTGTGTGGTCATTCCAAATAGCTAAACAACCAGAAATTGTCAATGTATGCGGAGATCAATGCTCCAGGGTCTCTACGTAAGATTGATTTCGCTCTCCGAGGACTTCATCTCGCTCATCAACAAAAACACTTTGTCCTCCCTAAATAATCCAATCGAATGCCATCCCTCCAGTGGAACGGCTTGAGAAAGTGAAACCGCTTGGATTAATGTCTGCTCAGGCATTGGCCTCAGAGGGTCCCCTATTCCTGCTAACTGCAACTTTATAAATATACCCCAAAGGGTTACGTTTGATCTACACATAGGCTAAACAATTAAACGGAGCTTGTGAAATCAAGGAATCTAGCACAAAGAAATGTTTTAAAGGAAGCATGCCTTTGCCTGGGATTACTGAAAAGTTTTCTCTCCACAATCAAGGCATTTTCTACAATACTTAGAACCTCAGGCTTTTTTTTTTAATCTTGTATGGTTCTATTACTTCTGGTAGTAAAGATATTTCTTAGATCATGATTGCAATGGGTGTCACCTCACGTCTGTAAAAATGGCAGGCGGGGGAGAATTTTGATTGATTGATTGATTGACTGATTTAGAATATTTATATTCCTAAATTTCTCCTGAGCCTCTCAGGACACTCAGAAAAAGGTGCTAGCATTCCATTTTTGCATTTTTCTCCTTACAAATGGAACTAGTTCCAAACAAAATGATCACCAATTATCACAAGTATCCAAATTCTGTTGTGGTTTTGGAGATTCCTGGCTTTCAAGGAATGGTGAAGGGCAGGGCTATTTTTGGGCAGGAATGCACAGGAACGGAGTTCCGGCTGGCTCCCAAGTTGGCCACGCCCAGCAGGAACTCATTAGCATAATAGGCCACACCCAGCAGCAGAAACTCATTAGGATTGGCTACATTAGGGGTGTGTGGCCTAACATGCAAAGGAGTTCCTGCTTTAAAAAAAGCCCTGGGTTTTGACAACAAACAAGGTAAACAGAATAAGAAGCAAAAGGTGGGTGTGGCTGGATGACCACACTTCTGGTAACATGGGGGTGTGGCCTAATATGCTAATGAGTTTCTGCAGTTGGGTGTGGCCTATTATGCTAAGGAGTTCCTGCTGGGATTTTTCTACAAAAAAGCCCTGGTGAAGGGAATTAAAAAAAAGTGTTCGGTGTGCATAAAGTGCCACCAAGCCACAGCCAGCTTATGGTGACCACGCAGGGTTTCCAAGGCAAGAGATGTTCAGAGGTGGTTTGCCATTACCTGCCTTTGTGTAGTGACCAGTGTTCCCTCTAAGCTGAGTAAGTGTGAGCTAGTTCACCATTTTTTTAGCCTCCGGCTCACACATTTTTGTCTTAGCTCAGGAGTGATGGCTCCAGAGCAAACTAATTTATTCAGTAGCCAAATCGCTTGCTCATAACTTTAATACCAGTGGCTCACAAAGTAGAAGTTTTGCTGATGAGAATCCACAGCTTAAAGGGAGCATTGGTAGCAACCCTGGAGTTCCTTGGTGGTCTCCCATCCAAGTAGTAACCAGGGCTGACCCTGCTTAGCTTCTGACAGGATCAGGCTAGCCTGGGACATCCAGGTCAGGATTAAAAATGTGTTTAGAGTAGCCAAAATGTCCAGTGTTCTGCACATAGATGCAAGGATGGCTCTTTGGCCAATGCACTCATATGGTAGCTTGGGGATCAATCCAGTAAAGAGGATGCCAATGTCACACGGGGCCACTTGGCTGTCCAAGCACCAAATAAACTGATGAGTATAGAATTGAAAACCCTGGCTCAAAAGACAGAATCGGGCATAATAGGATATGAGAATCATGAGAATGAATTCATTTATTGATCAGTTTGTCAACATTAAAAAACAATCTGTTCTACAATCTCAACACGTTGCAACTTCAGACCTTACAAAATACACGAAATACAGTACACGATACATACAAGGTCCAACACTTTCAGTTTAACTCTTCAGTAAGACCTCTATACAGCTGTGCTGATGTTGAAGAAATCACTAAGGAATGGTTTGGGTGCAATCAATATAAAAAGATCAGGTGTCTACTACCTTTTTTTTTTTTTTACCTAGTATCAAGTCCCACTGAGTTCAGTGGGGTTTCCTACAAAGAAAGTGTGTCTAGAACTGCAGTGTTAATAGCTCCAAGTGTTACAACGATGGGACTATGTAATCAACAACATGGGAGGAGAAAAAGACTTTTGTTCTTTTGGAACCTAAAAATAGATTGAAAAGGGTCTCGCCGGATACTCTCAAGAGTACATATGGATTTCTCGCTGACATTAGATCCTCTGAATTTAATGTCAGACTCACTGAGAACAGTTTTGTTTTAAAAAAAATAAAGCTGTAGTGTTATCATTATTAGAAGGGCAAGGAGAACGAAATATCATGGTTATCATAAGAAGACCCTGTAAAATGTATTTGTATATTATCTTGGGAGAAATGCAAGTGTCACATGTTAACATCTCCTAAGGAAAGAATACAACCATATAGTGTTGTGCCCCTTGGGTTAGAACTATGAAAGGAATGGATGTTGTGTAGCCTGTATGCGTATGAGGAATCCATCAATTTCTCTGCAAGGTGGGAGGGATATACCTTTGAAGGTGGACCATAAGGTAGTAATTGAAGTTGTCCTTAGGTTCAGTCTTTATCAGTGCTTAGAAAATTATTGATGGACGCAGAGACATTTTCATCCCCTCTTTCCATAACAGATTTATAAAATCTAATTGCAACGAGAATGAAAATTAAGGGGGAAAGCCCTCCGTAGGTTTCCTAATGCTATTAGTAGAAATTCAGGGGAAATCTATGGATTTAACATTTGCATGAGAATTCCGGAGGGAAGGTGGCATGGTATAGCCTGATCTTCTCTGACTGCGGGAACGAAGCAGGGTCACCAGTGTTCCCTCTAAGCTGACTTACTGTGAGATAGTTCAGTTTTTTTAGCCTTCAGCTCACACATTTTTGTCTTCGCTCAGGAAGGATGGCCCCAGAGCAAACTAATTTATGCAGCAGCCAAATTGCTTGCTCGCAACTTTAATGCCTGGAGCTCACAAAGTAGAATTTTTGCTCTCAAGACTCCACAGCTTAGAAGGGAGCATGAGTCAGTACTCGGGTGATAGACCACTAAGAGAGTCTCCGCACAGGAAGTTGATGGCAAACCACCTCTGATTCTCACTTGCATTGAGAGCCCCTTTCTGGGGCCATCATAAGTTGATTGCAACCTGATGACACTTTAGAGAATTCAGAGTCATACTAGATGGGACCCTTGGAGGCAGTCACAGTCATTCTCAGACTGCAGGCAAAAGTGCAGGACGGGTCCCCAGAATCTCCCTGGGCCCCACCCCAGAGCCAAGCAAAGTGTGGCCCTCACACCATGCAAGGGGGCCAGGAGATGTCCTCACCACCTGAAGCTAGCTCCCCGAGCCCAGGATGGTGGTGGGAGCTCACTATTCTGCTCCTTTCCCCTCCTCTGTTGGGAGGGCAGGGCTGTGAGCAGTCAGGGGCCCACCCCAGCATGAAATCCAGGGCAACTTCCCCAGTTGGTCATTGGCTAAGACGATCGCTGGGATTGCAGAAAGATCCACAAATGGATCTTTCCACTGTCTTGAAAGAGAAACAGCAGCCACTCAGGGCCCTGGTCTGGATTGTGGTTATGGCACGAGAAGACATTTAATCCTTTCTTTTTTGTGGTTTCAGTGAAACTGCCCTTGCTAGCTCTGGAGTTTCTTTAGATGTGGACTCTAGCTTATCTGGATTTGCTTCAAAGTGCTGGTGATTACCTTTAAAGCGCTGTATGGCCAGGGTCTGGCTTACCTGAGGGACCGCCTTTCCCCATATGTTCCCCTGAGGGCACTTTGGTCTGGGGTCTGACATCTCCTGGAAATTCCAGGCCCCAGAGATGTGAGATTTGCAGCCACAAGGGCCAGGGCTTTTTCGGTGGCGGCTCCTACCTGGTGGAAGGAGCTCCTGGAGGAGATCCGGGCCCTGCAGGACCTTGCTCAATTCCGCAGGGCTTGCAAGACGGAGCTCTTCCGCCAGGCCTTTGAGTAGGAACCGCCGCCGCCACTAATCCATCATTGATAACCCTGCGCCACCCGCACTATTGTCATCGCCAGGCGGCGGGAGAGGGGACAGGCTATTAGTATGTGGCCAGGATGAAGATCTGCCCCATCTTGGTTTTATATGCTTATGTTGATGTTGTGTTGTATTGCATGATTTTATTTGTTTTCTACTGTTTTCTCCTGTTTTATGCTGTTTTAAACTGGGCACTATGCCCTAATGTTAGCCGCCCTGAGCCTTCAAGGAGGGCGGGATATGAATCGAAAAATAAATAAATAAATAAATAAAATCTGTTTAATGATGTGATTAAGTGATTTTAATACATTATTATTTTTTTTAGATTGGATTTATACCCTGCCCTTCACTTGGAGTCTCAGAGTGGCTTACAAACTTCTTTCCCTTCCCCTCCCCACAACAGACACCCTGTGAGGTAGGTGAGGCCTAGAGAGCTCTTTCGAGAGAACAGCTCTGAGAGAACTTGTGACTTACCCAAGGTCACACCAGCAGCTGCATGGGGAGAAGTGGGGAAACAAACCCGGCTCTCCAGTATTATGTTTTTGTATTATGTTTATTGTTGTTTCCCACCTTGGGTCCCGACTATGCTGACAAAACAGCAGGGTATATAAATAACTGTAATCAATAAAGAAATAAATAGTCTGGAAAATCGGTGATCTTTTTGTTGTCGGTACGTGAGTCAGACAAGCTGTAGCAGTCGTAACTGTTTTCCAGCTGAGGTCTTTGTGCTCTTGAAAAGTTTCCCTTCTGTTGCCCTCTTTTCCCTCCTTAGTCTCGGCTTGAGGACACAAGGCGCATATGTTTAAAAGAGCATGCTCTTAAGCAAACACTGTAACGCTTTTATATTAAGGTGGTCTTTATGAATATTTCATCACTGGTTAACTTATATTGCCTACTCTAACCTGCATGTAAACAAAAATTGGAGCATTAAAAGGTGTGTGTCCAACCGGGGGGGGGGGAACAAAACTAGCGGAACAATGCTTGAATCTTGCTTTGTAGCGAGAGCTGATTGTTCCACTGCTGCTACGGCACCGGGGTCCTTTACCGTTTTATTGGAGATACATTTCGTAATGGACCTTGCAATAAGTTGGTACAGCAAACTGCGGCATCTCCTAATCGTTTCATAGCAGGGAATAAAGCCTTTGTGCATTGTCCCTTAATTTAAAGTGCTGTTTGAGAACTTAACCTGAAATGTTCTGAACAGCTGACACCTACTATTAGTTCTCAGAGTACTCCCACAATATCATATAAAGATTGTGGGCATATAATGTCAGAAAACTGGAGACTAGAGTGAGTCTTAAAGGTTAGGGGACAAACAGTGACTGGATTGGTCTCCGTTTCAAACCTCATGTCCACCATAAACACAGATTTTGGCTTTAGTCTCAGAATGCTTCCCTCTCCTCCAAGATGATCTGTATCTCAGTCTTAGACGTCTGCATGCAGAAGGGTCCCAAGTTCAGTCTCCAGTTAGAAGGATCCAGGTTGGCTCATGGGAAAAAACAAAATGAAGCAGAGGTTTTGAGCCTTGATGATGAGGGCTTCAAAACTCAGTAATATCCCTTGTGGCAGGCTTGATGGGAACCACATGCTGTATGAGTTTGACTTCTAAATGTTATTGGCTCAGTCGAGCAGGGGCGAGTGATCATCATGGGGGTACATGGATTTGAGAACCAAAAGGGCCAATGAAGGGCCAATATTAAATGAAGGGCCAATATTAAAAACCTAGTTAAAACTTATAATATACAAAAATACATGTATTTATTAGAAAGACAGTTAAAAGCATACATAAGGGCCCAATGAAAGCCTTGTAAAAAACTAGCCTAAACACAAGGGCCAAGACACATGACCGGATGCATTTTTTCTTGTTTGAGGACACTCTAGCTCTGACTTTGATAGCCTCACAGGTGCTTTTCGGCCCTAAATTGGAAGATGTTCTAATTCAGTGGCTGTGCATTTGGCACCAGGCACACGACTTTCACCTTCTGAGGCCTCACAAACATCTTTCTCATGTGTCTTTAGATCTTGCTGCTTAACCTTCCTTTTCCCGGTCCAATATTCACTTATTGGTCATCTTATTGCAATATGTATTTATGTGTACCTCAATATTGTTTGACCTCTGAAGAAAGCCCCAACAGGGTAGAAACACATCAGGTCATGTGTCTTGGCCCTTGTGTTTAGGCTTTACTTTTTTACGAGGCTTTCATTGGGCCCTTATGTATGTTGTTAACTGTCTTTCTAATAAATGCATGTATTTTTGTATATTATAAGTTTTAACTAGGTTTTTAATGTTGGCCCTTCATTAGACTTTCTTCTCACCCTTTTGGTTCTTGATTCCAGTTTTTGGTTCAGGTTTGTTTTCCCCTCCCTGTGTTTTACTGATACATGGATTTGCCCTGACCCGGACGGAGCAAGCTAGCCCTATTTTATCTGATCTAGGAAGCTAAGCAAGGTCAGCTCTGGTTAATTCTTAGATGGGAGGCCACTAAGGAAGTGCAGGGTTGCTGTGCAGAGGGAGGCAATGGCAAACCAGCTCTGAACATTTCTTGCCTTGAAAACCCTCTGGAGTTACCACATGTCATCTGTGACTTAAAGGCATTTTCCTAAATGGATTTACACCCCTGTCAATATGCAACAGCGTTCCGTACACCATGGTGTTTAGTCATGCCGGCCACATGGCCATGGAAACGTCTTCGGACAGTGCTGGCTCTTCGGCTTTGAAACGGAGATGAGCACCGCAACCCTAGTGTCGGATTCGACTGGCTTTCGAGCAAGGGAACCTTTACCTTTACCTTTACAATATGCTTATTGGCCCATCTAGGGCCACAAATGGCCCTAGATCTGAATCGGGACTTCTGCATTTTTTTCATAGCGCAATGAATAAATAGGTGCAGCTCAGTAATACCCAGAATAGATTGCCTTTGAAGTCAACTATACCTTGAAGAAGAAAAAGGAGGAGGAGGAGATTGGATTTATACCCCGGCCTTCACTACCTGAGGGAGTCTCAGAGCGGTTTACAACCCCTTTCCTTTCCCCTCCCCACAACAGACACCCTGTGAGGTAAGTGGGGTTGAGAGAGCTCTTTCGAGGACTGACCTTGAGAGAACAGCTCTAAAAAAAACTTATGACTGACCCAAGGTCACATCAGCAGCTGCATGTGGAGGAGTGGGGAATCAAACCTGATTCTCCCAGATTAGAGTCCACGCTGTTAACCACTACACCAGACTAGCATAACAATGCCTGAAGATCTTGATGTCTACTGTCTTTGTGATAAGAGAACAAAGAAAACCTGTTAAAAACAAAATATCCCCTTCATATAAGTCCTCATATTTTCAGTACCGCATGAAATTTTGTCTGAGCAGGAGAACAACAGTGAATTTCCAAAACAAATTTAATCACCATTTTTTTTTCTTGGTTTTGATAGTGCACTCCTTGGCAGAATTACACATTTCATTGGCCATTCGCTCTAATGGACTTCAAAGGCTGCAATCACTTATCTATTTATTTTAATTTTTATCTTGGTTTTCTTCTACCTGGGGACCCAAAGCACCTTATAGCACAGCTCCTCCATTTAATCCTCACTACAACCCTGTGAAGTAGTGTGGGTTGAGAGAGGATGGCCCAGTAAGATCATCCAGTAGGCTTCTGTGGCATAGTGGGGATTTGAACCTGGACCTCCCAGATCCTAACCCTATATTTTTACCTCTACACCATGGATTGCATTTTTTTACATGTGTAGTCCAAAACGATGTGGTCATCACCACGCCTTCCTTTATCTATCTATCTATCTATCTATCTATCTATCTATCTATCTATCTATCTATCTATCTATCTATCATCTATCTATCATCTATCTATCTATCATATTTATATCCCACCCATCCCGCAAGCAAGGTCAGAGCACATCAGATCACATTTCAATAAATACAATAAATTTAAAAACACAGTACATAAGAACACAAGAACATAAGAGAAGCCAATGTTGAATCAGGCCAATGGCCCATCTAGTCCAACACTCTGTCACACAGCGGCCAAAATATACCAGGTGCCATCAGGAGGTCCAACAGTGGGGCCAGGGCACCAGAAGCCCTCCCACTGCTGCCCCCTCCAGCACCAAGAATAGAGTGCATCACCTGCCCCAGACTGAGAGTTCCCATCTATACCCTGTGGCTAATAGCCACTGATGGACTTCTGCTCCATCTGTTTATCTAATTCCCTCTTGAAACTGTCCATGCTTGCAGCTGCCACGACCTCCTGTGGCAGTGAATTCCATATGTTAATCACTCTTTGGGTGAAGAAGTATTTCCTTTTATCTGTTCTAACCCGACTGCTCAGCAATTTCATAGAGTGCCCACGAGTTCTTGTATTGTGAGAAAGTATAGACATTTAAAATCAATGGTTACAACTGACAGTTGAAAATTCCAGCCCATTAATACAGATGGATGTGGCCGGTTACTGATGGATGGATGGATGACTGATGGGTGGGTGACAGCAACCTTGGGAAGGCCATGTGGGAATACCCACTGCCTCAGCTGAAAGCCTAGCAGAACAGCTTTGTCTTGGCAGGCCCCGTGGAATTGAATAAGATCCCACAGGGCCCTGATCTCAATGGGGAGCACGTTCTAACAGATGGGGGCCAGGGCAGAAAAAGCCCTGGCCCTGGTCGAGGCTAGATGGACATCCTTTGGGCCAGGGATCACCAGGAGGTGTTGATTATTAGAGCGTGAAGCTCTTTAACGTGTATATGGGAAGAGGTGGTCCCTTAGGTATGTATGTCAGTCCCAGGCCATATAAGGCTTTGAAGCCTTCCATCTGATGAAGGACATTCAGAGAAGCCTTTTGTTAAAAGCTGAAATAATGTGCTCTTCAGTGGAAAGGGAAGTAGTTGGGTCTCAATTCACCCGTGCAGTCAATTGTCCCGTAGCTGTAGGGAATTTGGCAACCGCCAGGTGGGGCCAGGAGATCTCCCGGAATTATAACTGAACTCCAGAAAACAGAGATCCGTTTCCCCTGGAAGAAATGGCTGCTTCGGAGGATGGACTCTATGCCATTATACTCTGCTAAGATCCCTCCCCAAACCCTGCCCTTTCCAGCCTTCACCCCCAAATATCCAGGAATTTCCCAACCCATAATTGGCAACCCTACTTGAAGGCTGGGGGTGGAATGGAAGTTTTATTGTAATTTGGACATTTTAAGTATGTAATGTAAGGCTCCTTGAACCACAGGGAAAGATGTGATAGAACTGGTTTAGTAAAACAGAATCACTGGTCGAATTTCAGCTTCATTTTAGAAAGACCTGGAGTTGGTGAAGGTGAAAACAGCATGTCCATTTGGCTGTACAGTGTCTCCATCCATCTAATTTCCCACTACCTGTGGAAAAGTGGTTCTCTTTGGGCCTGGAGTTGGTGAAGGTGAAAACAGCATGTCCATTTGGCTGTACAGTGTCTCCATCCATCTAATTTCCCACTACCTGTGGAAAAGTGGTTCTCTTTGGGTTCAGCTCCTCACTGGATCAGGGCAAAGGAATTTTAAGGTAAAGGTAAAGGTTTCCCTTGCTCGAAAGCCAGTTGAATCCAACTCTAGGGGGCAGTGTTCATCTCCATTTCCAAGCCGAAGAGCCAGCCCTGTCAGAAGACGTTTCCGTGGTCCTGTGGCCAGCATGACAAGACGCTGAGGCACACGGAACGCTGTTACAGTCCCACTGAAGTGGTACCTATTTATCTACTTGCAGTTTCTTGCTTTCGAACTGCTAGATTGACAGGAACTGAGACCAGAGACGGGAGCTCACTCCATCATGAGGCACCCGGGTCTCCACAAAAGGAATTTTACTCAGGAGTAAAAAACCCCAGTACTGACAAATCCAAAAATAAAATGAAGATTGTTAAGAATTCCACCCCCACCAGCCCTATTTTGAAAACCAAGACAAGATGGCACAGTGGCTCAGTCACTGAGCATCTGCTTTGCATGCAGAAGGTCCCAAGTTCCACCCCCGGCATCTCTAGTTAAAGGTATCAAGTGGTAGATGAAATGAAGGACCACTGAAAGTCTGGAGAGCTACTGCCACTCTAGGAAGACAACACTGACCTTGATAAACCCAGTAGTCTGATTTAGTATAAACTGTCAAGAACCAGTTTGGTGTAGTGGTTAAGTGCGCAGACTCTAATCTGGGAGAACTGGGTTTGATTCCCCACTCCTCCACTTGCAGCTGCTGGATGACCTTGGGCAAGCCATAGTTCTGATAAGAGCTGTTCTTGAAGAGCTGTTTCAGTCAGAGCTCTCTCAGCTCCACTTACCTCACAGGGTATCTGTTGTGGGGAGTGGAAGGGAAAAGAGTTTGTAAGCCACTCTGAGACTCCTTTGGGTAGTGAAGGGCAGGGTATAAATCCAATCGCTTCTCTTCTTCTTCTTCTTCTTCATGGGTGAAATTTTCTTTTAAATGTGTAACAAATAATGCTGGGAATAATTTTTTTTCCAAAAAATACTCGTAACAAAAAAATCGGAAGCCATTCTTTATTCCCTGCTTCTACTGCCTGCAAGTATAGATTTTATTTGACCTATAGGTTTTAAAATAGAATACCTTTTTTGTAAAAATAATAATAATAATCACACTTCAGAACCTTGTAACAAAAGAGGGAGGATGCAAATTGATTCTTACATTACAGGGCCGTTGCTCCACTTGGCAAAAAGTCAAATGAGATCTTTTCACATCCTTCTTGGCCAACAACAGCCAAGCCTGCAAAAAACACCTCCCAAAACTGAGCAATAGTATGATTTTCTCTCTCTCTCTCTCTTTTTTTGCGAGGCTTGGTTTTGTAGCCATCTTTTGTGTCCGGTCTTTTAAGCGCAGGGGTTTTCTGCCTTTTTTTTTTTTTTTTTTTACTGACAAGCCCACAATTTCAGAAAAGAAAGCTAGCATTAATTAAGACAGTGCCAGCTGTAATTTTCTTGGGAAGTAAATTTCTGCACAACTAAAGGTTACAGAGACCTTTTCACTGTCAAAATTTACTACATCCTGTGAATGTTAATGTTTCTAATGAAGACATGTTCTCTGTCCCTGAACTTAAAAGTACCCAGAGAAGAAGGCAAAGAGGGGAGAGGCGAAGGGGGGGAAACTGCGCTTGACGAATGTATCTGGAGCTTCTGCATTAATGCAGGGTTATGCCTGCCGGTGCATACTGTAATTATAGTGTTTGGATAGCCTTGTTTTCTAAACAACGAATATTCCTATAAATTGGCAATTTTGCATGACGAGTCGGCGTACAGTCGGTGCCTTATGCCACCAATAAAGGCAGTCGTATAGCAAGCATTTAACCTGTTAGGTTGGGGAATGTTCTAAGCTAGGTCCGCTGCAGGAATGCTAATAGAGGAGAGGGAACTTCCTCCAGACACTCTGTATGCATCAAACGGGAGAGCACAGGGTAATTTGTATTTCTAATGATAAAAATTTCTTGGCATTTTACCTTAAATCGCCGGCTGTTTGACTCAAACTTCCAGCTGCGCTTTCCAGCGTAGTTGGGAAGGTATTCTTGGGAGGAGGAGGAGTGAGACGTTGTTCTGCTCTTGAAGGAAGAATTGCTTTTACAGTCACAGTGAAAGAATGCCTTTATTTGGAACTACCCAAGTTCAAAAGACAAGCTTGCGAGTCACACAGGACTCTTCTTCAGGCTCGAAGAAGTCGTGCCAAACCTCCCTGAGGAATTTCGGTCATCTTCCAACCTCTTCTTTGTTTCCCTTGATATTCCTTGGCTCTTTTGCCCCAACAGAAACCCTGCATGTTCACCTTGAAATGATGCTTTGGTTGGAAAGCACTGTCAAGTCACAGGCACCATAGCAACCTCATATGATTTTCAAGTCAAGAGATGAACAGTGGTAGTTTGCCATTGCCTGCCTTGGAATAGCAATCCTGGACTTCTTGGGTGGTCTCCCATCCAAATACGAACCAGGATGGACTCTGCTTAACATCCAAGATCTGATGAGATCGGGGTAGCCTAGGCCATCCAGATCAGGACAAGGATGGAAATAGAGGATGACTTTTGGACCATTCCCATGGAAGGTGGTTTGCCATTGCCTGCTCCTGCATAGCAACCCTGGATTTCTCTGGTGGTCTCCCATCCAAGTACTACCCAGGGCCAACCCCTCTTACCTCCTGAGAGCTGACAAGACAGTCCTAGCCTGGGCTATCCAGGTCAAGGTAAAGTGTTGTTTTAGGCCAAAAAAATTAGTAGATGTTTCTAAGTAGACGTTTCTAAGCCCCAGCCTGCCCTTTGTTTTAGCCATTTGATTGTAATTCAGTCTTTTCTTTCTTATCATCTTAAGATTGAATGATTCTATCAGGGCTTAACACCATGATTTCATCCAGACACATTTTTCTCCACTTTATGAAACTCTTTTGAACATCCGCCCTGAAGAAGAGCAGAAAGTTAAAGGCCAGGACCTCAAAGGTGACATTCTCAGAAGTGCTGCCGGTTCCACATGCAGGGCCAGCTTGACAGGCACATATCAGGGGTCTCAATGCGTGGGTGAGAAAGTTACGCCGGGAGGAAGGGCTTAAATTTGTTAGGCACTGGGGAATTTTCTGGGACAAGCCAAACCTGTACAAAAGAGACAGACTTCGCTTGAACCAAAAGGGGAACAGGTTGCTGGCAATTAATATCAAAAAGGTGACAGAGCAGCTTTTAAACTAATGGGAGGCGGAGAAGCCAACAGGAGCTGGGGACTCCTGTTCGGGACAAGACAGTCCAAAGGGATGATTCCATAAACACTCAGTGTAATATTGATAGGAGCATAATAGAACTTGGGAGTGAGGGCACAATGGTGACTGAGGGCCATGTGTGGTGACTAAGGGCCCGAGGGAAGTGAGGGTTACTGGAGAGGGAAACACATTATAGGTGTTTATATGCCAATGCTGGAAGTCTCCAAGCTAAGATGGGAGAGTTGGACTGCTGGATGTTCAGTGACAATTTAGATATAATAGGTATCTCAGAAACATGGCAGAATGGGGAAAATCTATGAGATACCATCATTCCTGGGTATCAGCTCCATAGGCAGGACAGGGAGGGACGGATTGGTGGTGGTGTTGCATTGTACATCAAAGAGGGCATAGAATCAAATAAGTTAGAAAACATCAGGGGAATTAATTCTCCAACAGAAGTTATATGGGTGGAAATACTTAAGGGTTACTTAAAAGCGGGGGTGTACTATCGGCCACCTGATCAGACCCTCAAGGCTGATCTGACTAAAGCAGATAATGTTGTTATACTGGGAGATTTCAACTACCTTCACATTGACTGGGTAAACATGTGCTAGAGTCATGCTGTAGAAATGAGATTCCTAGATATCATAAATGACTGTGCAATAGAAGTCAACCAGAGGGGTAGTGATCTTGAACTTGCCTGCTTGCCAGGCAAGGCGGGATATAAATCGAAACTAATAAATAAATAAACTTGGTTCTGAGTGTATCTCAAGACCTGATGAGTGATACAGAGGTTGTTACACCAACTGGGATTAATGACCGCAATGCTAATATTTTTTTTGTCATCTTCTGGGTGTGGAACAGCGGTCACTGGGGGTGTGGGGGGAGGTATTTGGGAATTTCCTGCATTGTGCAGGGGGTTGGACTAGATGACCTTGGAGGTCCCTTCCAACTCTATGCTTCTATTATTCTAAGTTCAGCATTCAGGTCAATGGAAAGTTACCCCTAAAATCCAAAACTGTAACATTTGATTTCAAAGAGGGAGCTTTACAAAAATTGAGGGAAACAGCAAAAAGGATGCTGAAGGGGAAACACAAGAGAGTCATATCCCTAGAGGGTGCTTGGAAGCTATTTAAAACCACACTAATTGAAGCATTCCACAAGTTAGGAAAGGCACTGCCAAGTCAAAAAGAAAGCCTGAATGGTTAACAATACAAGTCAAGGAAGCTATAGAAAGTAAAGAGGCTTCTTTTAAAAAGTGGAAGGTCTGCCCCTATGAATTGAACAGGAGGGACCACAGGCTCTGGCAAAAGAAGTGTAAGTCAATAATTAGGTATGCAAAAAGAAATTTTGAGGAGCAGGTTGCTAAAAGCATCAAGACAAACAGTAAACATTTTTTAATATATCCAGAGCAGGAAACTAGGCAGAGAAGCAGTGGGGCCTTTGGATGACAAAGGTATAAAGGGATTGCTAAAGGAAGATGGGGAGATGGCAGAGAAGCTCAATGACTTTTTTGTTTCTGTACTTACTGTGGAAAGTGTGGGGTACATACACATGTCACAGCCCCTTTTCAAAAAGGGAGTCCGATGAACTGAGCCAAACCAGAGTTCCCCAGACCTACTGGGGAAATTAAAAAAGGACAAGTCTCCAGGTCCTGACAGCATACACTCAAGAGATCTTAAGGAACTCAGGTATAAAATAACCTATCACTAAATTCAGCCAGTGCACCAGACGACTGGAGAGTAGCAAATTCCTAAAAAAGGGTCCAGAGGGAAACCAGGAAATGACAGGCCAGTCAACCTAACATCTCTCCTAATTAGTAGAAACTGTAATTAAAGGCAGAATTGTTAGGCACATAGAGGGACAAAGCCTGCTGAGGGAGAATCAGCATGGCTTCTACAGAGGGCAGCCTTTCCTGGGCAAAAAAAGATCTTGCCACTAGTACATGCCCTGGCAGCATCTAGATTATACTACTGCAGTGCACTTTATATGGGGCTGCCCTTGAGGAGAGACCAACAGTTACAATTAGTACAGAATGCTGCAGCTAGGATGTTGGCTGGAGTGGGTCATTGGGAACATATCACTCCAGTCTTGTCCCATCTACACAGCCTTCCAATTTGCTTCTAGGCCCAAGTCAAGCTGCTGGTATTGACCTCTGAAGCCTTGTATGGTTTGGGACCAGCATACTTCAAGGACCACCTGCTCCCACGTACTTGACCACTACAGTCATCTTTAGAGGCCTTGCTTTGAGTGCCCCTCCCATCGGAGGATAGGCGAGAGGTAACACAAGACAAGGCCTTCTCAGGCATGGCACCAAAATAATGGGATTCCTTCTGCAGAGAGATGCATCTGTCCCACCCGATTGTCGTCTTCTGCCATCAGGTAAACAATTTTGGGTTTGTCTGTCATTCCCTCACTGCCCCTTTGTCCCATATATGTGTTTTAATTATCTGTATTTTAATATTTTTGATTGTGCGTCACTTTGGGGAGCTTCAGTTGGGTGGAAAGGCATGATAAGAATATTTTCAATGAAGAAGAAGAAGAAGAAGAAGAAGAAGAAGAAGAAGAAGAAGAAGAGGAAAGGAAGAGGAGGAGATTGGATTTATACCCCACCCTTCACTACCCAAAGGAGTCTCAGAGCGTCCTACAAACTCCTTTCCCTTCCCCTCCCCACAACAGACACCCTGTGAGGTAGGTGGGGCTGAGAGAGCTCTTGACAGAAACTGCATATGTATTACAGGGGAGAAATACGGCATAAAGAAACAAACAAAAAAAATGTGTGTAACTGTTACGTGCCCTCAATTCACTTCCAAGCTACGGCGGCCCTATGAATTAATGACCTCCAGAGCATCCTGTTGTTAACCGCCTGCAGAAGTGTTGCGAACTGGGGGCTACGGCTTCCTTTACTGAGTCAATCCCACCTCATCTCAAAACAGGTACAAAAAGGAAATGCGCCGGGGGGGGGGCGGGGGGAGCACATTCTGGGAGTCGGCACAGCAGAGGTGAGACAACTGTGATCATCTTTATGCAAGAGAGGAAGAACGTTTCTTTGCGATTCATGTCATTGTCTCCTTACAGTTGCCCGAGAGTTTGAATATCACTTCCGTGGTTCCTTGCCATACATTTGATTTATACATCAGCTGCAGTAATGAGTGCTGGCTTTTCATTCTGCCCATCAGCATTAGGGAATAGAATGGAGCAGTGGGCTAAAAAAAAAAAGTAGGAAATCAATGTCTCAGTAAATATCTATATGGACACCGGGATAATCTATTAAAAGCCATGACTATCCTATACCAATAGAGATATCAGATCTCATTACCCTGCCAATCCCTTCCCCTAACATGTAAATTGCATTTCATTTGGACGCTCTCCCTCCTCCTCTGTGCACAACTGTGGCTACACTTCCAGGGGAGCTGAAAAGCACATTTTTTAAAAAAACAAAAAACCTGTTCCCACTTCCCCCTGTGCACTTTGCTGACACGATCAGCTGATTCAAATCATTACTTGAGATCTGCTGAAAAGCCATCCCTGTTCATTAGAAATGGGAGACTTGGAGGACAGCCTGCTGGAGCGCCATTGTCTTCTAGTCATGTGATAAAAGTAGACTTTTTAAAAAAGAATGCATCGAGCAAAGCCTGGCTAACGAGACTCCGAAGATCTCTTTGACAGAGAACGCTACTCTTCTGGACTCCTTGGGGGAATACCATCGGTGGGTTTCATGTCAGACCTGGGCCTTCTGTCAAACCCAGTAGCCCCTTTCAGATGTTATAACCACACATGTTGGGAACATATCAATTGCACATACAGGGAGCACACGCTGCCCTATCTCTTCTCAATATGTGAAGTTACCAGGGGTGATGTATGTTATTTACTCTGCTCATACTTCCTTGGTACACATAAACATGAATCTTGAAACATGCAGAGGCCAGTGCATACATACTGGAGTTGTACGTGCATGGTAAATATCCATGTTGCCCCAGTTCACACAACATGGTGACATGGGCTTTTTTGGTAGAAAAGGCCCAGCAGGAACTTATTAGCCTAATAGGCCACACCCAACAGCAGAAACTCATTAGCATATTAGGCCACACCACTGACCGCATAGCTCATTAGCACATTAGGCCACAGCCCCATGTTACCAGAAGTGTGGCCATCCAGCCACATCCACCTTTTGCTTCTTATTCTGTTTATCTTGTTGTCAAAACCCAGGGCTTTTTTTTGTAGCAGGAACTCCTTTGCATGTAGCCAATCCTAATGAGTTTCTGCTGTTGGGTGTGGCCTATTATGCTAATGAGTTCCTGCTGGGTGTGGCCAACTTGGGAGCCAGCCGGAACTCCGTTCCTGTGCGTTCCTGCCCAAAAATAGCCCTGATGGTGACCATGCATATTGGGAGGATCTAAGTGCAGTGTCATCATAAAACAAATCACATGACTTGTCCAGTCCCCATGGAATTCAGTTCCCCTTCTCAGTGTCCCTGCAGACTTCAGTTCCTTTCATTCATTTGTGTCCATTCCCACCCCTACAGGACTAATGAATGTTGACAGACTACTGCAGAAAAGCAACATTGGTGTGATACTAGGTACCACTTTATCAAGATTCTTTCTGTGTGCTGTTTTTAGGGATGCACACGTGAGCTCGTTGCTCTTTGGCAAAACACTACAGCAAAGGCTCTCTGTACACAGCTCCATGTCACAAATCACTTTTGTAATGGGTTATTAATGCCCGTATGCACAAAGATATATTAGAGAGTGGAAAGCATGTGTGAGGAGTGAAAACTATGGCAGACAGCATATATACAGGGCTATGTGGAAAATCCAGAAATAACCCCCCACACACCAAAATGGAGGTTTCCTAATAGACCATTTCCACTTTGGAATCCAGGTCTGGTTATTCAGAATTCAGGAAGAAATTCAGATTAGAATGTTGGAAAAAATCTCTAATGGTTCTGGGCTCTTTAACATCGTCACAGCAGAGTGGGAAGAATGCAGGGGACTAAAAACGACAATTGCATTTATATCAACAAACCCAGTTTCCTCTACAGCTCTGCGTCCTCAGAGTCTCTCCACATGGAATAATTTACTAGCATCAAAGCACTGGCAGTGAGCCTCTGAAAGCCACTGGTAGGAAGCAACATCCAAGGAGGGCCTTGACCCCTGTGCCCTGTTTGCTGGCCCTCCGATACAAATGGTGGACGGCTGTGCAAAACAGGATGCTGGACTAGGTGGACCACTGGTCTGATCCAGCAGGGCTTTCTGTAATAAACCCAGTACCTAGATGTTACGCGAGTCCCTCATGCTGGGTAGATTGAGTTCCTTTTCTGTTTCCTTGCACCAAATATTCCCCAAATGATATACATTTCCCCACACCATGAGCCAAATAATCAGCATTGTCTGATATGCAAATGATGATCATTGGGCATGTAAATTGCATATGAATACCAACCCGTCTATCCTACAGCTGAATCTAGAAAACAGACAGCAGAAAGCAGAGCACTGAAAACGCTGAAAATATGTAAACAGGAAGGAAGGAAGGAAGGAAGGAAGGAAGGAAGGAAGGAAGGAAGGAAGGAAAGAAGGAAAGAAGGAAGGAAGATGAAGAGTTCGTTTTTATACTCCACTTTTCACTACCTCATGGAGTCTCAAAGTGGTTTACAATTACAGTCGCCTTCCCTTCCTCTGAAGAAATGTGTATGCCCATGAAAGCTTATACCTTGAATAAAACTTGGTTGGTCTTAAAAATGCCACTGGACTTGAACTTTGTTCTCCCCAAGAGGGATATCTAGGGGCAGGGCTTCTTCGGCCTGGTAGAATGAGCTCCTGTCAGAAATTTGGGCCCTTCAAGAGCTTTTACAGTTCCGCAGGGCCTGCAAGACAGAGCTCTTCCACCAGGCCGTCAGTTGAGGTATCCCCCCTCCTACCCATAATGAGTCACTCTTATGTGTCTGTTGAGGTTTTGTTCATTTTAAAGTATTTAGTGCTGTACTTATTTTATTGTGTGTATTTTGTTATTCTGTTCTTATGATGTAAATCTGCACTTAGCAGATTATTATAGGTTGGAACCCACCCTGAGCCTGCTTTGCGGGGAGGGCGGGATATCAGTTGAAGGAAATAAAATAAATAAATAGGTGGGGCTGAGAGAGTTCTGAGAGAACTGTGACTGGCCCAAGATCACCCAGCAGGCTTCATGTAGAGGACTGGGGAATCAAACCTGGTTCTCCAGATTAGATTCTGCCACTCTTAAATGCTACACTGCACTAGCTCTCCGTGAAGGGGGGAACTTTTGCTCCTCTTTACAAGAAGCTAATTTCCAAGGCCTGCCCTAGGTATCCTCCCACTTCCACCTCCATCTCTCATTTTCTTCCAAAAATCATTTATTTTTAAAAGCAGCAGAGAGAAAACACAGCAGGAGTTTTTTCTTAAGCATTCTTGACTCAGCAAATGGTAGAATATCATAGTACAGATTCAGGTGCAAGGAAATATTTTGCCTCCACTCCAAGTACTCTTCCAAGTGCCACAGATGTTTGCAAGAAACTAACTGTGCTATCCTAAGCAGAGTGCACTTCTTCAATGGACTTCAGTGGACTTAGAAGGGTGAAACTCTGCTCAGGATAGTATTATAACTTGTTCAGATGGAGTTCTTTCTGTTGGAATATGCAAGGTCTATCATGCATAGATAAAGAAAATGACAAGAACATCCTGCAGGGGGCAGCAGAGAGGACAACTACCTAGCATAGTGAGATTAGGGACTTCCTACTATTTTCAGATAGTCACCTTCCTGTCTCCTGATTGGCTCAGTTGGGGTTTTCCCTGGTCCAGCTGAGATCTTTTCCTAGGGACTCTCTCTCAGACAGTTAGCTCCTTAGACAGACTTCTCTTTCTCATTCCCCTCTTTCTTACAAAGTTTGTTTTCTTCTTAATAAACCAACTTTATACTTTAAACAGCTTGTGCTCCACTTTACTGCATATCTACACTCTGCCAACACTTTCATTGTTACATAGCCAATTCCTTGGAATCTGCTCCGTTTTTGGCATTAAACAAGATCACTTAGTGAAGGAAGAGCTGGGGAAGCACATCATCATCATCAAAATGGGATGAATGGGTGGGGTGGTACACACATGAAGCTGCCTTCTACTGAATCATACCATTAGTCTATCAAACTCAGTATTGTCTACTCTGACTGGCAACTGCTCTTCAGGGTCTCAGACTGAGGTCTTTCACATCACCTGATAACTTTAGCTGGAGATACCAGGGATTTAATCTGGGACCTTCAGCATGCTAAGCAGATGCTCTGCCACCGAGCCACAGCCCCTCCCCTATGCGTAGAGTATATATAAAGAAATAATTATCAATCTAGTCATGATAACTGCAAGTCCTGTGATTTGTTCAGTGGTGGAAAGTGCCACCAAGTCACAGCCAACTTATTTCAAGGCAAGAGACAAACAGAAGTGATTTGCCACTGCCTGGCTCTGTGTAGTGACCCTGGGCTTCATTGGAGGTCTTTGATCCAAGTACTATCTAGGGCCAACCTTGCTTAGCTTCCTAGATCTGATCTAGAGCATGATTTGTTTAGATATGGTTATTGGCTTGGGTCTGCTTGGTGTATATTACAGGGGTGAAGGTACCCTGGTCTGAGAGTCCCTGGCAGCTCTCTGTAGTCTTACCTTGGTTGGTTTGAAAGTTCAAACATTCTTCAAGAAGTGACCACCAGCATCACATTTATCGACCCCCCCCCCAGGAACTGGAGTTACCACCCTTAAGTGATGTTTTGAGCTGGATTTAGATGACTCCTGCCCAAGTGAAACAACCAAAGAACATAGAAGTTTCACTCTATAAGACTAGTTCTTTAGCAATAGTAGTGGTTTGTACAATCCTTGGCTGAGTTCAGACTGGCAGTTTGCAGCAGGAGCCAGTCATGGCAAAAAAGCCCAGGAATAAACTGTTCTGGGTTTTCCTAGTCACGTGGGGCGGATAGGTGCTGGAGCATACTGGGAGGAGGCACACAGGAGCGTTAAGACTGCTGGCCCGGAGGTGTGGCTGTAAGCGGCTTTTCCCTGGTAATTCGGCCAGATGCCTATGTGTGTATGAGTGCATGGGCGCATATGCACTCATGCGCCCATGTGCTCATACACACATAGGCATCCGGCCAATTTGGGGAGAATCCTGTTGCACCGGCACCGCATTGGGCCAATTTGGGGAGAATCCTGTTGCGCTGGCACCACATAGGCATCCAGCCAATTTGGGGAGAATCCTGTTGTGCCAGCACCGCATTGGGTGGGAGAGCAGAGCACAGCCAATCAGATTGCTGCTTCTTTATGCACGGAAACACCCGGCACACACTATAGAAGCGGGTTGCTCCCGGATTTTTGGCTTCACGTTCACACTTCCAGGAAGCAGAATAATGCAGGATAAAGGTGCTCTCTGGGATTTGCTACCACTTTTATCAGGTATCTTTTAAATGCGGGAGCAAAGTGGAACAGTACGGGTTGCCTACAGGTGGGGAACGCCAGGCAGATGTGCCTTGTGAACGCCCCCTTTAATCCGCTTTTAAAACGTCGCTGAAATGTGGCTATAGCGGGGCAAATTGCCAATCTGAACTCAGCCCTTCTTGAGATGAACAGAAAACAGTATAGGTTGTCAGTCAAGCTCTGGCTGGTGTCACCTAGCTCTTGCCAGCAGTTGATAACCCACTGGAAGACGACGACTGCTGGGAGAAACTGTGCACAGTGGCCAAAGCTGATGAGCTTTGTGGCCCTTTCTTACACACCCAGGGAAATGCTGATCGCCACTTTGGGGTCAGGAAGGAATTTTTCTCCAGGCCAGACTGGCCCAGGGATCCTGGAGGGTTTTTATTTTTGCAGACTTCTGGGCATAGAGCAGGAGTCACTGGGTATGTGTGTGGGGGGGCGTATTTGTGAATTTCCTGCATTGTGCAGGGGGTTGGGCTAGATGACCCTGGAGGTCCCTTCCAACTCTAAGATTCTATGAGTGGGCAGGGGCTGCAGACTTCCAAAGCAACCTCTTATCTGGGAAATGTCTAAGGAAGTAAGGGTTAATACTAGAGGGGGGAAACACTCAAGAATATTCATTATACATCCCCACCCACAACTAAGGCCGCCAGAACATGTATGGAAGTTATACCAAACTGATCCAATTGCAATTCATAAGTAACATGAAAAAGTGATGTAGAAGGTCAGCAGAACAAAGAATTCCTTAGGGCATGTGCGAAAAGGGCACTGTCGAGAGAGTTGCAGGAATCAGATGAAAGGGCAACATTGGACAGCCTCAGCAAGTTGTGCCTGAAGAGTCGAAAAAAGTATGGCAATCTAGCCTAAGTTTCCAAAAGTTTTGGTGCGTAATTAAGTGGATGATTGCTTACGTGGTGGCCATCCTGGTTTTACCCTCACAAATCTGCCTGGGTCTCCTCTGCTCCAGCTCTGCCAGTTGAGTTTGGTATTTATGGATGGAACGAGGATGATTTTGAGTTTATGCTCCCTGCTGTTCTGACCCAAAAGTCACTGTTCTGATTTTTCATTTCCCTTTTGCAAACCGTGCACCTGGTGCTTTACTTTGTGCCATTTCCCCATCACTTTGCACCAAATGTTTCCCATAAAAGGCACCCATTTTTCAATGTTATTTGTGTCTCAGTCGGAGCCAGTTTAGTTAAGAAGCCATTTCGGGGTTCACCCTGTAGACACACTTGCATTTTCTAGAGTTCCGGAATGCCTTTTAAGAGTACTGTGGGAGCCCATTTCTGGTCATGAGCACCACAGTGCGGGAGGTGGGGAGGCTCCTGCCTTTCCCCACACCATACTTCCGACCCAAAATGGTACCAGGTGGTCTCAACAAGAATCTGGCCCCTGCAACACTCTTAAAAGGCACTCCAGGGCATTACAAAATGGATGTGCATCCCAACTTCGCATCCCAGTGTCTTGTCATATGTGATGTCAAAGCAAATGAGAAGTAGAGGTGGTTTACCACCACCATCCTCTGCAGAATCCTCCTTGGGGGTCCTAATCCAAGTACCTATGCCGCTTTACTTCTGAGATCTGACAAAATCGGGCTATATCATGCTAACTAGAGAGCCAGCTTGGTGTAGTGGTTAGGAGCACAGAGTCTAATCTGGGAGAACCAGGTTTGATTCCCCACTGCTCCACACGCCACTGCTGTTGACCTTGGGTCAGTTATGAGTTCTTTCAGAGCTGTTCTCTCATGAGCTGTTCTTGAAAGAGCTCTCTCAGTCCCACTTATTTCACAGGGTGTCTGTGGCAGGGAGGGGAAGGGAAAGGAGTTTGTAAACTGCTGTCCTTCAGGTAGTGAAGGGCAGGGTATAAATCCAATCTCTTCTTCTTCCTCTTCTTCTTCTTCTTCTTCTTCTTCTTCTTCTTCTTCTTCTTCTTCTTCTTCTTCTTCTTCTTCTTCTTCTTCTTCTTCTTCTTCTTCTTCTTCTTCTTCTTCTTCTTCTCCTCCTCCTCCACCACATCCCATCAGTGTACGCACAAATTGTGTATAGGAAATGTGCAATATCCATGCACAGTACTAAATGAGTGTACAAAACCAACAGCAGAAAAGCAGAACACTGAAAGTACTGACAAAAATGTAAAGAGGTGCCCCAGGAACGTTTATTTTTGGTCTTTCCTCTTTGTATAAGCTTCAGCTGCATCCTTCCATGCTCCGTAGTGATTAGGTCTGCTATTCGTAGATGGAGGTGGAGATGAAGCCAGAGATGAAGTTGGAGATTAAGCTGGAGGTGGAGGTGAAGCTGGAGGTGAAGCCGGTGGTGGAGGTGAAGCCAGTCAATGCACTGCCATCTCTTGGAGTACTGATTTGCCTCACCTAGGATTTTTTTTTTTTTTTTGCAAATTTAAAGACTTGAATTCACTAGAAGTTTACCATGGATGGAAGGATTCCCGTCTGCAGCGAGTGACTTCCTTATCTCCTTCTTCCTACCGTAGTCCCAAACATTGCTGCTGGGGAACAGGGGATCCTTGCCATTTCTGAGGGAATTTTGGACCACTGTGAGGGAAGGGAGGAGAGAAAGTCACAATCCACAGGCTTAAAACTTTCTGTCCACAGAAACATTCTGGTGGATCTAAGCCAGAGAGTCAGAACTTCTTTTTAAACTTCTGGTTAAAAATAAATAAATGGCAGCTTATGCATCACAAATGGCAATGCCACGAAGTCCAAGCTCCAATCTGCCCTGCTTATCCCATCCAATTAATAAGTTAAATTTAAAAATCAGTATGTGGTCGTGGTGGCTCAGAAGGTTAAGACGTTAAGCCGCAGACCAGCAGGTCTGTAGGTTGGCAGTTCGAGACCTGAGTGCTGCGTGACGGAGTGAGCGCCTGTCTCTAGCTCCAGCTCCTGCCAACCTAGCAGTTTGAAAGCAAGAAATTGCAAGTAGATAAATAGATACCACTTTGGTGGGAAGGTAACAGCGTTCCGTGTGCCTCAGCGTTTAGTCCTGGCAGCCACAGGACGGCAGAGAAGTCTTCAGACAGTGCTGGCTCCTCAGCTTGGAAATGGAGTTGAGCACCACCCCCTAGAGTCAGATTCGACTGGCTTTCGAGCAAGAGAAACCTTTACCTTTACCTATATTTTCCTTAAGGAAGCTAATGGCGGCTCCAGCGTGGCATTTGAGGTCAGGGAAATGTCCTGGGGATGGGGGCGCAAGGATTTTTTAATTTTTTTTTTTAAAGAACACTCCACCTTCCACTCCAATCTGAACTGGACATCTTCCTCTACTATTTACCAGCTACTATTTACCAATAAGATCTACGCATGAGATCTCAGCTGCAAACCAAAGAATACTTTGAATAAACTGGGGCTTCCTTCTAAGCAGACCTGCTTAGGTTTGCTCCTCCATTCATGGTTCTCCCAGCATCTTATTTAGTTCAGCCTTTGCTTTCTCATGGCCCAGGGATGACCTCTCTGCACCTGATCCCACACAAGGCCCTGCTCTTCTTCAAGGCCATTGCTTATTGTCCTCTTGTCCTCAACTGCTTCCCAAGGTTCTGCGTCACCCAGTTGTCCTTCAGCACTCCCTGCCCCACTTCCTATTTTAAAATTCTAAACAATATCCACTCCTCCAGCCCTGACCTGCATGTTCTGGGCTGGTCTGATCTTTGTCAGATTTTGGAAGCTAAGCATGGGCAGCCCGGGTTAGCACTTGGACTGGGAGACTAGCAAGGACGTTGTGACACAGAGGCAGGCAGTGGCTTCCTTTCTTGCCTTGAAAACCCTACATGGTTGCAATGAGTCGGCTGTATCTTGGGGGCACTTTCCACCACTACAACAACTTCTTCCGCCCCTCCAGTTTTGTGCAACCAAACCAAGTTGTGCTTATCCATTCAATTTCTGGAACTGTGCCTGATTTGAATAATATATTCCAAATGCAGAATCGTGAATGTTCTGCAAGCGGAGCGCAGAGTACCCCCTGCTGGATGGTCCAGGCATGACAGCTCTCATACATGCCTCTTCCTTCCGTTCAACTAAACTGTGTGCATGGAAATGTAAACCTCTCCTATGGAAACCAGGGATCTCGAGGAGCTAGAACTGTGCATAATAGATAAATGACAGTTATGTGTTCCCTCTAAGTTGAGTTAGTGTGAGCTAGCTCACAGTTTTCTAGCCTCCAGCTCACACATTTTTGTCTTAGTTCAAGAAGGATGGCTGCAGAGCAAACTAATTTATGGAGCAGTCAAATCGCTGGCTCATAACTTTCATGCCAGTAGCTCACAAAGTAGAATTTTTGCTCACAAGACTCCACAGCTTAGAGGGAGCACTGGGTATGATGTGCTAAACACTGAAATTATGGCCACGCCTTTCTCTCCACGAGGTATCTGCAGACCTCTCTTGATCTTGTTTCCTCTGAGCCAAGTGGCTGGGCATCGCTCGCCCCCTTTAGCTCCTCCTCCGTCTCCTCGTATATTTTATTTATTTCAATATATTTATGTTAGGAAGGGACCGCACACTGCGATGTAAAACCTTGTTCTCGAAAAGTCCCTTATCAAACACCAGTCCCAGTGCAACACTTGCCTTCAACGGATATAATTATATGCATATGCCATACTTCCCACATGGCTGAAATTTGTTCATCAATTACTTCCTGCTTGGTAATGCGGCAGCTGGAAGTAGGCTCGGATGGCAGTTAAATTTGTGGCTATCAGCCACTTTATCAAAGGACGATACCTACAGGGAGTCTATTGCCTTTTGCGGTAACTGCGTGCGAAGACCCTTTAATGTATTGGAGAGAGCGGAAGGCCTACAGCGGAGAGCTTTCAGAAAGACTCTTTCTGGGCGTCTTGTCCACTACTTAGATGCCATTAACGGAGCAAGATGGACGGTTTTATGTGACAAGCGAAGGAGCCTTCTAATAGGTTTTGATAATGTTACTAAATCCTGATATATACATAAAAAAGAAGGGAGGCGTGAAATCTAAATGGTTATCAGAGAGAGGGCAAAGGTAAATAACATCTATCTGTCAGCTATCATTCTTATCCTACTTTTCGTCCAACAGCTTTAAATTGTGTACATGGCTCTCCTTTATCTCATTTTATCTGCTTACCAAACCCGATCAGGTAGATTAGTCTGAGAGAGTGTGAATGCCCCAAGACCACCCAGTGAGCTGCAGTGTTGGGATTTGAACTCGGGCTCCCTGACAATCTTAGTCCAACACTCTTGTTATGACGAAATAGGTATGAGAAAGATCGTGTCCATTCATATGTTATACTGGGATGCTGTTTGAAGCCTTGGGAGTTCTTGTGTAGTGGTTAAGTGTGCGGACCCTAATCTGGGAGAACCGGGTTTGATTCCCCTCTCCTCCACTTGCACCTGCTGGATGACCTTGGGCAAGCCATAGTTCTGGCACAGCTCTCTCAGCCCCGCCTACCTCACAGGGTGTCTGTTGTGGGGGGGGGAATGGAAAGGAGATTATAAACTGCTCTGAGACTCCCTTGGGTAGTGAAGGACGGGGTATAAATCCAATCTCCTCCTCTTCCTCCTCCTCTTCCTCCTCCTCCTCCTCTTCTTATTCTGTCTGTATTCATGTAAGCTATGGGACTTTCTGCAGTATCCTATCTCTAGTGCAGTGTGACGTAGAAGTAGAGCTAAAGGTTCAAATCCCTTCTGAACCATTCCCTCCATGTTAGACTAGCCTGCCCTAGGAGGATACAGTGGAGAAAGGAAGTCTATGTAAGATGTCCCAACCTCCTTTAAAGAAGGATAGAATATGTTGCCATTTGCTCCAGACAGTGCTGAGCACCGAATTCTAATTCTGAAGATGTCCTACACACTAACTACATTTCGACAATAGAATTCATTGGTGAGATTCAAAATTTATTTATTTAATCCATTTATAACCCACTTTGCTCTCCAGCAGGGGGTCCGAGGTTGCTTACAGTGTTCTTCCCTTGCAATACATCACTGTGTGTTTGCATCTTAGATCTGTGTTTTGTGAAGCATTGAGACATTTTAGGAACGTGGGGGATTTTAATGTGTGAAATGTGAGGGCACTGATTATTTAGATACAATTTTGTTTCTCCTTGAGTTTCAAAACCAAATTTCCATCAAAAGCACGAAATGTCATCTGAGATCCAGTATGGTGTCTGTATGGTTAGAGTGCTGGACTAGGGCTGGTGAAATCTGGATTCATTTGTGTGAATCTCACTGGGTTGTCGTGGTCAAGTTGCTCTCTCTCAGATTAACCTGCCTTCCAGGTTAATAAAAGGCAGGTGTGTATGTCACTCTGAGATTCTTGGAAGAAGGGTGGAAATTTAAAAAATCTATTAAAGAAACCTACTGTACCCTGACCTGGATAGCCCAGGCAAACCTGATTTTGTCAGATCTCGGAAGCTAAACGGGGTCGACTCTGGCAAGTACTTGGATGGGCCAGAATACCAGGGCTGGGATGCAGAGGCAGTCTATCAAGCCACCTTGCTGAAATGTCCAAGCCCCACTAGGGGTCGCCAAGAAGTCAACCATGACTTCCAGGCGCACACACACACACACACACACGTAAAATACTCTTTCACACAAAAAGAAAGCTACTGTTAAGTTCCACAAGGCAAGGTGCTCAGGGGTTCTAAATTAAATTTTCTGATTCTGTATTAGCAAGGAACACCTCTTATCTCTGATTGATTAGAAAGAAGAGGAAGGAGAAGGAGAAGGAGAAGGAGAAGGAGAAGGAGAAGGAGAAGGAGAAGGAAGAAGAAGAAGAAGAAGAAGAAGAAGAAGAAGAAGAAGAAGAAGAAGAAGAAGAAGAAGAAGAAGAAGAAGAGGAGGAGGAGGAGGAAGAGGAGGAGGAGGAGGAGACTGGATTTATACCCCGCCCTTCACTACCCAAAGGTGTCTCAGAGCAGCTTACAAACTCCTTTCCCTTCCCCTCCCCACAACAGACACCCTGTGAGGTAGGTGGGGCTGAGAGAGCTCTTGACAGAAACTGTTCTTTTTCAAGAACAGCTCTTATCAGAACCACGGCTTGCCCAAGGTCATCCAGCAGGTGCAAGTGGAGGAGTGGGGAATCAAACCCGGTTCTCCCAGACTAGAGTCCGCGCACTTAACCACTACACCAAACTGCAGTAGTACTTTAATCGTTCCATCCCTTATATAAAACCAGGATTACGTTTTAACATTATTTAAGTGTACTGATTGAGTAAACGAGGTTTTCATTTCTGCAAATCCCAAATTAAAAAAGTTCTTCCCCAGAGTTACGCTGAGTCCACATGTTAAATTTGAAAAGATGAAAAGGTGATAGTTAATTGCCTCCCGGCTGGCCGTTGACTGCTTTATTTATTTATTTATCTTGGCCTCTATCCCGCTCTCCCCCGCCGCAGCAGGCTCAGGGCAGCTCACAACATTATTACTGCTCAAACAGTAACATAATCAGAGCCTGTGATCCGTGATTGGTAATCACGTGGGTGGGGTCCGGAGAACCAGTAGTGGAGCTCCACTCACACACCCCGAATTTTCCTGCCTCCTGATTTAAAAACATATGGTTTTGAAAATTAACCAGAATAAAAGAAATCCAAACGTGGCCTGGTGAGAACTGAATGCACTTCAGAAAGGATGCAACGTTGAGACTTGCCGTTCTCCGCAGGATGTTGAGATCAAGCCTTTGTTTTTAGGATTGTCACATTCACATTTTTCTCTAGCTGGGGAGTGCCCTGAATGTTGGAGGACACTGCCTTGTCCAGTGGGTGGCTCCCTTTTACTACTCCCGTCATCCAAATGAGGGTCTGCTGCTTGCAATGTTCCCTCTAAGCTGTGGAGTCTTGTGAGCAAAAATTCTACTTTGTGAGCTACCGGCATTAAAGTTGTGAGCAAGAGATTTGGCTACTGCATACATTAGTTTGCTCTGGAGCCGTCCTTCCTGAGCTAAGACAAAAATGTGTGAGCCAGAGGCTAAAAAACTGTGAGCCAGCTCACACTAACTCAGCTTAGAGGGAACACTGGCTGCTTGACATTTAAGTTAGGGTGACATCTGCTCTCCAATAAGGAGGTGTCTGATCATATCTTATCACCCTGGAAATTCATGACTTGTGGTTATCGTCATTAGAAATGGAGCCAGTTTGATGTACAGGTTAGGAACATGGACTCCAACCTGGGAGAACCAGGTTTGATTCCCCACTCCTCCGCATGCAGCTGATGGTGTGACCCTGAGTCAGTTACAAGTTCTTTCAGAGCTGTTCTCTCAGGAGCAGTTCTCGAAAGAGCTCTCTCAGCCACACCTACCTCACAGGGTGTCTCTTCTGGGGAGGGGAATGGAAAGGAGATTGTAAGCTGCTCTTAGACTCCTTCGGGTAGTGAAAGGCAGGGTATAAATCCAGTCTCCTCCTCCTCCTCTTCTTCTCCTCTTCCTCCTCCTCCTCCTTCTTCCTAAGAGCATGTCCTGGAAACCATTTTTTTCTGTCTCTTTCTTCAGTATCTCTTCAACCTACAAGCCAAAACAACACAGTTGCCAATAGAAAGCATTTCTTGAAAGAAGAGCTGGGTGGGGAACTGTCCAACTTCGCAACTGGTTCTGGAGTGTTTAAACAAAACAGTACCTTAAACATGGAGATGTTTATGAAGGAAAACACACAACAGTCGTCAGAAGCATTTCATAATGTAAATCAGAAAACCTCTTACCAGTTCCAAAGTTGTCCATACACTAAGTCCCAGATGGTTTTCTTGTTAACCACATGGCTCATGAAAAATCGTCTCATTTGATCAGCAGACGTTGCCAGTTGCTTCTGCCAGAAAGAGGCACAGTTAGCCACATAAATGGAATCTAATGCCCATTCTAAATTCTAGTCTGCCATCTAATATAGATTGATAGACAATGTTTGGTATACTAGCTCCTTCTGATTTCAAGTCTGCCTTGAGCTGCAGAGAGAAAGGTGGGCTATGAATCATGTAAATAAGTAAATAATATAAATAGATACACAAATAAATAAATACGTAATAAAAATGGGGAATAATTTAGGCATTCCTTCCTATGCACCCTGAATGCCTTAAAATCATATGGCTCATGTACTTGTTCCTCTTTCCTTTCCTGACTGACTTCTTTGGTGTAAACAAATTATTAGAGTTGCCAACTTCCAGGTGGTGGCTGGAGATCACCCAGGATTATAACTGGTCTCCAGATAACAGAGATCCGTTCACCTGGAGAAAATGGCCACTCTGGAAGGTGGACTCTATGGCATTGTACCCCAATGAAGCTCCTCCCCTCCCCAAACCCTGCCCTCCTCAGACTCCACCCTGAAAATCTTCAGGCATTTTCCAACCCAGAGCTGGTGACCCTACAAATTATGGGCTACACCGTAGTTTCACTGTTTCAGACGTGATAAAAAGAAAAGGAAGGAAGGGGTGCAGATGCAAGCCCAAAAACTCTCAATTACCTGGCTGTGGTTTTGCAGTTGGACAGTCTGACACCTGAAGCAGGCCTCTGTGCTCTTTGGAAGGAGAATGCAGAGTTTTAATCTTAGGGTAAATAAAAGGGATGCCAGTCTTCAGCTGGGACTTGGGGATCCCTCAGAATCACAGCCCATCTCCAGACTATGGAGATCTTTGGAAAAAAATGAATGTTTTGGATTTGACTCTATGGCATTGTACCCCATCGAGGTCCCTGTCCTCCCCAGGCTTCATCACCAAATCTCCAGGAGGCTCCCAGCCTGGATCTGGCAACCCCACCCCCCCATCCCATGCTGGCGGCCAGGAGGGACCTGGCACCCCTACTATATAACAACATAGGAAGGAAGACAGCAGGGCTATTTTTGGGCAGGAACGCACAGGAACAGAGTTCCGGCTGGCTCCCGAGTTGGCCACGCCCAGCAAGAACTCATTAGCATAATAGGCCACACCCAACAGCAGAAACTCATTAGGATTGGCTACATAAGGGGTGTGTGGCCTAACATGCAAAGGAGTTCCTGCTCCAAAAAAAGCCCTGGGTTTTGACAACAAACAAGGTCAACAGAATAAGAAACAAAAGGTGGGTGTGGCTGGATGACAACACTTCTGGTAACCAGGTTGTGTGGCCTAATATGCTAATGAGCTATGCTGTCAGGGGTGTGGCCAAACATGCTAATAAGTTTCTGCTGTTCGGTGTGACCTATTATGCTAATGAGTTCCTGCTGAGTTTTTTCTACAAAAACAGCCCTGGAAGACAGTATAGTATAGCTAAGTCTTATCAGACCTTGGAAGCTAAGCACAGTCAGTACTCGGATGGGAGAACACCAAGGTAATCCACCTCTCCTTTTCACTTGCCTTGAAAGCCCTTTGCTGGGGTTGCCAGAAGTCAGTTGTGAATGGACAGTGCATATATACGTATGCCATGGTGGCTCAGAGGTTAAGACACTGAGTTGCAGACCAGAAGGTCAGTAGCTCGGCAGTTCGAGACCCTAGTACGTGAGGGAGTGAGCTCCCGTCTCTGGCCCAGCTCTTGCCAACCTAGCAGTTCGAAAGCAAGAAACTGCAAGTAGATAAATAGGTACTGCTTTGGTGGGAAAGTAACAGCGTTCTGTGCACCTCGGCGTTTAGTCATGCCAGCCACATGACCATGGAGAAGTCTTCGGACAGTGCTGGCTCTTCGGCTTGGATGATGAGCACTGCCCCCTAGAGTCAGATTCGACTGGCTTTCGAGCAACGGAAAACTTTACCTTTTACTATGTACATAAAGGTTCCAGTTTTGTTACTCACCTCTACAGCTCTTTCTCTTTCCAAAATAGCCAAAGAATAAAACGAGGGCAGCATCTTTCATAGACGGTCCCTGTTTCCCCAAGAAAAGTTTCTCCTGTTCGACAGGTACAATCAAATGCAGATGTTGTATTTCTGTTACCAGCCTGGGCCGATCGTGTTGTCCTTTATTTGCCTCTCGAAAAACCGCACCAGAAGTCCACTGCTATAGCTTGTCTCCGGAGTGTGACGAGCCAGAGGGAGGATATTATACCTTCGCTATCCAACCTGAGATGGCTCTTCCCCTCCCACCCACTTCTGGGCCCAATTTGAGAGGCTGGTATTGATTTACAAAGCCCACCACAAGGCAAGGCTGTGTCGTTGTCTGAAGGACTTTTTCTCCTTCTGGGAGCAGCAGTTGCCGTTCCAGGCGTCTGGGCCCCTTACATTGCCCCAGCCCCCAGCACAGTGTCATGGGAGGCTGCAGAAAACCGTCTTCTCAGGAAAACGGGGGAGACCTTGGAGCACCGTCCCAAGAGCGATCACGTAGAGCGTTGGCCGCACAATGCACTCACGTCTTCAGCACAGCCTCAGCAAACAAAACAAAAAAAACCCGTTCCAGGGTGCAGAAAACAAACAGCAATGCTTTGTGTTTGTACATCACATTTTAGGTACTTACACTTTGAATATATTCCCAAATATAATTCCACCCGTCTGTCACCTGTCTACTGACCACCGACAACCGGCCTTTAATTAATTAATTGATTGATTAATTAATTAATTTCACTTTTACCCCTCCCTCCCGGCCAAAGTGGGCTCAGGGCGACTTACGTAAAACCAATAAAACCACACATTTCAAAACCATACATTGAAACATAATCGATTTAAAACCGTAGTCTGTCGTTGGCGGCACAGTATAATAGTGCATCTAGAACATGTTCCGCGGTGCAACCACTTCACTTTAAATAGCTTCAGCTGGCAGATCGGCGCCGGCTCAGTTGATAGGTGCTGCACCTACTGGAATGCCTGCTGAAAAAGCTCTAATCTGGGAGAACTGCTGGAGGTCCCGCAGGGCCCTGATCTCACCAGGGAGCTCATTCCGGTACGTCGGTGCCACCAGGGAGAACGCCCTGGTCCTGGTCGATGTCAACCTGGTGTCCTTAGGACCAGGGAGGGCCAGGCGGTTTTGTGTTCCTGACTGCAGTGCTCTCTGGGGAATATGCAGGGAAAGGCGGTCTCTTGGGTACCATCATTGTACCATCGGGCCAGAACTTTATAGCCAACTGACGCTGTTTTCAAGCAGTACCCATTGTTGTAATTGTTATAATGTTTTATCGTGTTTTAATGTTTAATGTTTTAAACTGAAATTGTATTTATTCTAATGATGTTACCCGCCTTGAGCCTGCTGGTGGGATGCACAGGATATACATGCAAATAAATAAATAACAGAAAATTGCAACAACCCTGTACGGCAGCCAACTTGTGGTGACCCCACAGGGGTTTCAAGGCAAGAGATGAACTAAGGTGGTTTGCCATTGCTTGCCTCTGCATAGCAACCCCGAGGTTTCCCTGGTGGTCTCCCATCCAAGAGACCAACCAAGCCCGACCCTGCTTAGCTTCCGAGATCTGACCAGATTGAGCTGTTCTGGGCCATCCAGATCAGGGTGCCGTATGGTAGGCCGGTATGATTATTCTCTGTATGACCTCTTGAAGGAGCTGCGGTGGCCCAAGTGGTTAAGACGCTGAACTGCAGGCTGTGGAAGGTCAGTAGTTCAGCAGTTCGAGACCCGGGTGCCGCATGACGGGGTGAGCTCCTGTCTCTAGTTCCAGCTCCTGCCGACCTAGCAGTTCGAAAGCAAGAAATTGCAAGTAGATAAATAGGTACCACTTTGGTGGGAAGGTAACAGCGTTCCATGCACCTTGGTGTTTAGTCATGCTGGCCACATGACCACGGAAACGTCTTTGGACAGCGCTGGCTCTTCGGCTTTGAAACGGAGATGAGCACCGCAACCCTAGAGTCGGATTCGACTGACTTTCGAGCAAGGGAACCTTTACCTTTACCTATGACCTCTTGAAAGGAGGGGGGCTGAGATTGTCCACATTCTGCAAAACAAATATACAAGGTGCCATGAATGAGTTTTAGGACTGGGCCACCATTTCAGTCTCTGCAGTCCAATGAATTTAACTATTTAATCAACAACTTCCCCTACCTTACCGATAGCCTCCCTGCTCATGGTGAGAGGTGGAGGATGCCCTGCAAGGGAAGCCACCTTGTCAGTCATGTCAACTACTTGTTCTTGAAGCAGGAAGATGGATGGAGAGCAAGGAGGCTTGATTAGGAGGCATGGCCATTTTGATGGCAGAGTTGAAATATGCAAGGAAGTGGAGCACTGACTGTTTAGAGAAAGATAAGCAGGCCGGGTTCAGACTGGCAGTTTTAAGCAGGAATGAGTTGTGGCAAAAAAAAGCCCCGGAACAAACTGTTCTGGGTTTTCCCGGTCACACTGTGCCGACTGATGTGGGAGCATACCAGGGAGGAGACGTGAGGGAGCGTTCACACCGTTGGCCCGAAGGCGCGGCTGTAAGGTCCGACTTTCTGTTTCGCTAATCTGGAGATATGCGCTTATGCACATGAGCACGCAATCAAAATCACGGATTTTAGCGTTCACACTGTGTTGGTGTGGGATATATGCGGGATAGAAACACTTTCTGGAGTTTGATACCACTTTTAACAGGTATCTTTTTAACTCGGAAATGAAGCATTACAAGACGGGTTGAGTACAGCTGGGGAACGCTGGACAGATGTGCCTGTGTGAACGCCCCCTTTAATCCGCTTGTGAAACATTGCTGAAATGCGTCTCTCTCGGGGCAATCTGCCAGTCTGAACTCGGCCGCAGATTGGTTAAAGAAGAACAAACTGTTATAGAACACAGAAGAGAGAGAACCTTCAGCTGTCTAGCCTAACTGCTGAAGAAGGAACAACAAGAAAAGGAAGCTCTGTGGGAGCAGGAAATCTCCAGAAGAGCCAAACAGGAGAGAGCAAGGGCATAATTCGAAATAGTGGGCAGTCCCCAATCTAGCAATGCTAACGACCAGTCCTTCAGCTGTCCCCCTGTAGGATGATCTTCAGATCTTCTTCATGAGGCTGCACTATAGACCTTGCATATGTTTTCCAACACATTTTATGTGCACAGCTTTGATTGGCAGATTTCTACAGTCTTTGTCCTACTACTTCGCCAGTTTGGTGTAGTGATTAAGTGCTCGGACTCTAATCTGGGAGAACTGGCTTTGATTCCCCACTCCTCCACTTGCAGCTGCTGGATGACCTTGGGCAAGCCATAGTTCTCTCAGAGCCGTTCTCTCAAGGACAGTTCTGGAAAGAGCTTTCTCGGTCCCCATCTACCTCACAGAGTGTCTGTTGTGGGGAGGAGGAGGGGAAGTAGGTTGTAAGCTGCTCTGAGACTCCAAGTGAAGGACCGGGTATAAATCCAATCTCCTCCTCCTCCTCCACCTCCTCCTCCTCCTCCTCCTCCTCCTCCTCCACCTCCTCCTCCTCCTCCTCCTCCTCCTCCTCCTTCTTCTTCTTCTTCTTCTTCTTCTTCTTCTTCTTCTTCTTCTTCTTCTTCTTCTTCTTCTTCTTCTTCTTCTTCTTCTTCTTCTTCTTCTCTGTCTTCTTCTGTCGATTGTACTGACTTATGCTGTGCAATCCACCTGGAGCCTCATTGAGAGAGGTGGGCTATAAATTAATAAACGTATATAAATTCGTTGCAAAAGGCAACCCAGGAGGAGCCCAGACTTCAAACTTCACACGCCACTCCTTCTAAGGCATGGAGCTGAAGACTCCGTAGGCTGGAGGAAGGATTCAAACATTGTTGAAAAGAATGCTAGGATACAGCATATATCTATAATGGTTCCAAGGTTTGCCTATAATGGTTCCAAGGTTCAGTACCTTCTTTCCCTGGTTAAATGATCTCAATGAGAAGGTGTTGACTGAACTAGATGGGGTTATAAGGACACTTCCTTTACTCAGTTTCAGCCTGCTCCTCCGCCTGCTCCTCCTCCATATTGCCATAACCTGGATGGCCCAGGCTAGCCTGATGTCATCAGATCTTGGAAGCTAAGCAGGGTTGGCCCTGGTTAGTATTTGGATGGGAGACCATCAAGGAGGTCCAGGGTACCTACGCAGAGGCAGGCAATGGGAAACCACCTCTGAACATCTCTTGCCTTGAAAGCCCTACAGGGTCACCATAAGCCACCTGTGACTTGATGGCACTTTCTGTCACCACCTCCTCCATATTATATGGATGATATTAATATGAATGTACCTCACTGGAGTGTTGTAAGGCTTCGTGAGATAATGGAGAAGAAGTGTCCTGCGTGCTTTGAAAAAGCCCCATGGAAAGGATGATTGTGCCATACCTGTTTAGCCATAACTTAGAACACACACACACTGAAACAACCCCCCCCCACACACAATAAAATAATAACCCCCCTGAATGAACGGCCTTGAATTTCCAGAGAAAATACAACCCCTCTGCGTAGCCTTTGGACAATATCGCCTGTTTGTTGGGGCGCCAACGGAGCAGCAAGCTACAAATCTCTCCGTTTGATGATGGAACAATTGTCATACATTCTGTTCTCTTTGTCTCCGACGATAGTTATCTGCGGTCCTATTCGGAGACAGGAAATGTGTGTCTGTCACTGTACCTGTCTAAAAATAACAATACCCTCTAGCTCCAGAGGCTCCCTTTACAGAGTTTTATTAGTATAATGAATGAACGCCCAGCAGTGCACCCAGAAAACAATTTGGAACTCTGGATTTTAAAAGCTGTCATTATTAACTATGAAAAAGAACCAGCTGCCAGTCGCAGACAGGGTTTTGTTAAAAGATTGCAATGGATGGATGGGTGGGTGGGTGGATGGAGGGTTGAATCTTTGGTGATTTGGGGGTGGACGGATGGATGGACGGACCGACAGATAGAAGATAGATAGAGGGTTGAATCTTTGGTATTTTGTTAATAGACTATATGGCAGAATGGTGCAACAAGCCATCTAAATGTGTATGGCTTTTTTAGGTAATTTACAAACGCAACAAGTCATGTGCTTGCATTTCTAATTGCTAGCTGCTGAAAATTGGCACCTTGTAGGAACTCAGCTGGGTAAAGAGGTCTGCAGTGTGAAACGGTCCCATTGGCTGCGGGGCGGTTAATATAAGGAACTGCATTTGGATCCGGCCAATTTCCTCCACGCATACAGTGCTACAAGGTAGCTCTTTGGCTGCGATTGTGTGAGTGTGACTTCATGAACTTGCAGTATACATGTGCGGTAGCAGATAATGACACTGTCACAGCCCAAGTCACCCTACCCCGAGGGAGAAGGGGTGGAGTGGAGGCACAGCCCTAGAAAAGATGTAGGATGGCCAGCTCTGGGTTTGGAAATTCCTGGAGATTTTAGGGGTGGAGCCTGGAAAGGTCAGGGTTCAGGAGGGGAGGGACCTCAGTAGAGTAGAATGCCTTAGAGTTCACCTTCCAAAGAAGCCATTTTCTCCAGGGAACTGATCTCTGTAGCCTGGAGACCAGTTGCATTTCCAGGATATCCCCAGCCCCCGCCTCGAGACCAGCAAGTATAACATCATAAAGTCCACCCTCCAAAGCAGCCATTTTCTCCAGAGGGACTGGAGCTTGGTTATAATTCCAGGAGATCTCCAGGTCCCACCTAGAAGCTGGCAACCCTAAGCTGTTGGCAGTCAGGTCTGGACCCTTTGCAAGCAGGGGGTATCAGGCTTCTTGGAGGCTTGAACGTTGCAACTCCTGGCCAAGAAGGAAGACAGGTGGATTGATGCCCAGCTTGGCTTAATTCTGCAGAAAGGGTGCAGCATCCAGGACAGGAGCTCAAGGAGCTGGACACTCAGGCTAGGAACATAGCTTAGCACCCATGTGGGAGCAGGTGGGGTTGATGAGAGCAAACTGGCCTGGCTTGAAGGTGGTGGTTAACCTCTGGAGTTGGCATTGTAAAGAAACAGAGCAATTAAACTGCAGACTGCACAGTTCTGGCATGTCACCTCATCTCTGCTGAGCGAAGATGGACCTTCTCCTGGCCATGGGGACTTCACAGACACCTTTGTAGGGAAAAGTGTATGCCTATAAACTTACAGTGATGTAGACCACTTGTCCGTTTGCTCCTCCCACCAGTATTATCAACTCTGGTAGGTGATTGCTGTCTCCGTTACAGGATGTTCTTTCCCAACATCTGCTGGCTGAGAGTCTTTATATGGAAATGTGGTGGACTGGCAAAAAAAACACATTACAATTGAACTCCAGGTGACAAAGATCAGTTACCCTGGAGAAAATGGCTGCTTTGGTTGATGGACTCTATGGCATTGTACCGTGTTGAGGTCCTGCTCCCAATCCTGCCCTCCCAGGCTCCATGCCCCGAAATCTCCAGGAATTTCCCCACCCAGGCCTGGTAACCCCATATTCAAGCAAGGTATGCCCTCTGCCACTGAGTCCTATAGTGTATTCCATGGTGTTATCTGGGTTTAATGCAATTTACTAGCCAGGCCCAATCTTACGTTTTTTTGTCAACTTGAGATTGATCTGTAATACATTCCAAGATTTGCTAGGAGCCATTACACACTGCTCAACAAGTCAGTAATGCCCATGTCTCACTTTTGCTAGAGTCTGTGAGCCCATTGGTAGTAGGCAGTTGTCTCAAGACAGAAGAAGAAGATGAAGAAGATGGAGGAGGAGAAGGAGGAGGAGGAGGAAGAGGGTTGGATTTCTACCCCGCCCTTCACTCAGAGTCTCAGAGCAGTTTACAATCTCCTTCCCTTCCTTTCCCCGCAACAGGCACCCTGTGAAGTAGATGAGGCTGAGAGAACTGCTCTTGAGAGAACCGCTCTGAGAGAACTGTGGCTGACCCAAGGTCAGCCAGCTGGCTGCATGTGGAGGAGTAGGAAACTAAACCCGGTTCTCCAGATTACAGTCCACTGCTCTTAACCACTACACCAAACCGGCTCTACACCAAAATGAGCCAATCTACCTTCGGCAGTGAATATACTATGAATATATCTACAGATTGGTTTTGTGAGTAATCCTGATTGTTTGTTTATTTACTTCACTTGTGCCTTGCTTTTCTCCCCAGCGGAAACTCAACGCAGCTTACATTGTTCTCTCCTCCATTTTATCTTCAGAGCAACCCTGTGAGGATGGTTCGGCTGAATCTGTGACTGGCTCAAGGTCACCCAGCAAGCTGCCATGGAGAGTGGGAATTTCAACCTGCGTCTCCCAGATCTTAGTCCAGCACTCTAACCATTACACGACACTCATCATGTACAGGTTCCAGTCCTATCTAGGAGTAGTCCCTTATTCTGAACATGCATCTATTCATTTCCTCAGCCAAGAATCAAGTGGATATTGGCTAGGAAGTTGTTAAAAAAAAAGAAAATGTCATGGTGGAGGAAACTACCCTTCGACTTCTCAGCCCAGATGGAATTAAAAAAAACCCTAGCATCTGATGTCACTAGAGTATTGATGGTAGTTCACTATAAAACTGGCCAAAATCTGTCCCAAATACCAGAGTATCTATTCATATTTATATATATTTGTCAGCATCAGGTAACCTTTTGGAGCACATATTATGATTGTAGAGTGACTATTGGTTTGCAATTTACCCTGCTCCCCACCCCCCGCAAGCCACATGTCTTGCAGCTCATAATGACGGAAGATTTCAGAGTACATTTTTCCTCAATAAGACTTTTGTTTTGATTCAGGGCTCATCCAGTCATCCAGCAAGCTTCCACAGAAGATTAGAGACTCAAACCTGGATCTCCCACCTTCTAGTCCAGCATTTTAACCACTATACCACAGTGGCTCTCTGTGTCTACCTACTCATTTTTCCCGTGTAGCTCCTCCTGAGTCCCTTATCTGAACACACCAACTGGCTATGACTGAAAGCAGTCTTGTTTCTTGTAAATTCACAGACTTGCCAAACTGCTGTGAAGCACACCGGTAAAAAAAACCAAATGCTGAAGACACAATAAGATGAAAAACTGATGTAAAACTTACGTTAAGTTATGTTGTAGTTTCTAAAATACCCTACCAATTTGGGATGTATCACTTACACTTTCAGGACAGATATGTTCATTAAGTCAAAGGATTTACAAAGCCATCCAGCGAAAACCCTCTTTTGAGGTTTTTCTAGTATTCAGGTCACTTTAATTTCAGGTTGCTCTCACTATAAAACATTCATTTTCTTTCCACTCCCTATTGTGTTCAAGAGATAACAACTCTTTTTTTTAAAAAAAAGAATAATAAAGTCAAGTATTTGTAGACAGCTGGTAGCCTTAAGCAGTATCTTCCTAGTATAACTTTCAACTCCTAGCAACGAAATATGTACTTAAGAGAAATTTTTACATGTTAACTGCAGAAAGCCAGAGACAGAAGTTTTTTTACTGGCTATAAAATAAGCTGAACTCTTTCTTCCAGCTCTTTCTTTGCCAAGGAGGTCCAAACTACTCTTGCACAAAAAGCACATGGAATATCCACCCCAGGACCAAACCAGTTCCCAATGCAGGTGGGGATTAGATGGGATTAAATGGTAAATTTTCAGCTATGTCATAAGAACATAACAATATAAGAGAAGCCAATGTTGGATCAGGCCAATGGCCCATCCAGTCCGTCACATAGTGGTCAAAAATACCAGGTGCCACCAGGAGGTCCACCAGTGGGGCCAGGACACTAGAAGCCCTCCAACTGTTGACCTGCTAAAGCACCAAGAATACAGAGCATCACTTGCTCCAGAGTCCCTATCTATACCATGGGGCTAATAGCCACTGATGGACCTCTGCTCCATCTGTTTATCTAATTCCCTCTTGAAGCCATCCATGTCAAATTAGACAAGGCTAGAACATTTTGTGTACATTTGTGTGTGTGTGTGTGCGCGCATGCACACAAAGTGCCACCATGTTGCTTCTGACTTCTGGTGACCCTATGAATTAATGTCCTCCAGGGCTATTTTTGGGCAGGAACACACAGGAACAGAGTTCCAGCTGGCTCCCGAGTTGGCCACGCCCAGCAGGAACTCATTAGCATAACAGGCCACACCCAACAGCAGAAACTTATTAGGATTGGCTACATTAGGGTGTGTGTGGCCTAACATGCAAAGGAGTTCCTGCTACAAAAAAAGCTCTGGGTTTTGACAACAAACAAGGTAAACAGAATAAGAAGCAAAAGGTGGGTGTGGCTGGATGACCATGGGGTGTGGCCTAATATGCTAATGAGCTGTGCTGTCAAGGTTGTGGCCTAATATGCTAACGAGTTTCTGTTGTTGGGTGTGGCCTGTTATGCTAATGAGTTCCTGCTGGGCTTTTTCAACAAAAAGAACCCTGATGTCCTCCAAAACGCCCTGTCTTGCAAACTGATAGCCTTGATTGAGTCAATGCATCTCATGTTGGATCGTCTTCTTTCCCTGCTGCCTTTCAGTTTTCCTAGCATTATTGCCTTTTCCAGTGACTCCTGTCTTCTCATAATGTGACCAAAATATAATAGCCTCAGTTTAGTCATTTTAGCTTCGAGGGAGAGTTCAGGCTGGAACATTAACTTGACAAAGTCTAGCTAACTACCTAACAAGCCAGTTCATCTTGTGCCAGGGTTTTTAAACATTATATATACACCAAGTCACATTTAAACATGTGACCTCCTACTTGTGTTGTAAACTGGTACAAGCGAAGAAGGACTGTACCATTTAGTCTTTCTGCACAGGGGAATTAGCTTTAAACTAATATATGTTTGAAGAGACTTTTTAAGTGGTTCTATGGGAAACAAATCAAGATGTTTCAGATGCAGGAGATTGGTTTGGTTGAGTCCCCCTGGCGGGGAATATAAATTCACTGTAATTGAATGCCCGAAATTTGGTGAATGTTGACATTGAGATGTAAGTACTGACATCACAAATCTGGCAAATGTCCTGAAACATTTTTACCTCCTTGCTAGGCATATGCAAACAAGTTCTGAACATTTAGAGGA